>JAGFMF010011681.1:7941143-7963165 GCA_019455555.1 Galemys pyrenaicus
GCTCTCTGTGGTGAATCCTCTCACCCCCCCCACACCTCTGGCCTGTACCCCAGTGCTTGTGTGCATAAATAAATAAATCTTTAAAAAAAAAAAAAAGAGCTTTGTGAAAAAACCAGACAGATGAAAATAATACCTCATTAACAAAAGAAATATATTACAAAGAAATAAAGAGCTTAGCTCTGGGAAGGTCATTTAACATATTTTTGAAGGTTAAGAAGTAATCACACAGCCAGCTTGCTGGGATATGTAGTGGAAAAAAAACCATAGATTCAAACCATGACCTCACGTTTGGATAAACCAACTCAATCTTTTTGATCTTAATTTTTCCCAGATATAAAGCAAGGCTAATAAAAACCACCCTGCAGGTCTGTTATAGGGATTGATTTAATGTGGGCCAACATGGGCGTGATAACTAGGATATCATAGGTGTGGAGTGAATGAAAGTCTTGTCATTACTTCCCCACATCTGGGGTCTGGTAGGTGGCTAGGATCTTTATCGATCTCATGTGGACAAGCTAATGAACAATGACTGAAACAAATATGGGAAATAAAGATGAAACAGTGTATTTTCATTTTATACTGGCATTGCTTTCATATAGCATGAAGTTATAAACAATGCCTAATATTTCCAAAAATTGATGGAACTTTAGTGAAAAATAATGCAGAAAGAAAAACGATTTCCTCACCTCACAAAACATAGGCAACTTTTTGGCAAAATCCACCACTCTGGTAATTGCTGGTGTGATGATTTTTGTGAAATGGCTGAAGGCTTCCAAGTCGACCTTTCCACCTTCTGGGGCATTTACTATCGGTGCTTGTCCAATGTCCTCTGGCTAAGGAGAAGCAAGAAAGATTGAAATCAAGACATTGATGGGATCTCTATTCATCATAGTCCTCAGATGGCAGAAAGTCTCTTCTGAACCTATGGTTTCTGGTTTTCACATACTTTATGAACAAATTACAGTTTTCACATCGTTTAGTTCTCTGATAAGGATTGCTGTCTTGGCCATCATTTTAATACCCCCCCACCCCCTTCAGAATCTCTGCAGAGCTGTTGCTGCAGAGAGAGTAAGAGAGAGAGAAAGGGGGAGGGAAGGGGAAACAGTAAGAATTAGGATCCTGCCTCTGAATACACCAGGGTGTTCACTGTGCCAGACGGTGTGAATTCTAGGGGCTCTGGGTGGCATTTTCAGTGTACTGCACCTTTTGGTGTGCCTGTGTGGGAGGTGGGCACAGGTGGGCAGTGATGGAGGGGTGAGATGGGGGTGTCCTGGAAAATAGAGCCAAGCAGATTTGCTCTTTTTCTGCCCCAGCAGTGGAAGCAGAAAGTTCCTGTCTGCCCTACGGACTCGAGTTGAAGGCGGTCTCTCAGGCTGAAGCAGCTCTAGACTGCTTATGGGACCCTGAGCTCTGCAAACTTGGCAAACTTGAGGACACAGCAGGGAATTTATTCATGTTCTGTCCCAGGGTACTTCTGCACAAGTCACTGGCTCAAGAACAATCCATGGCCTTTCTGCTCAAAGGGTGATGTGGCAGCAGAGGTGTCACCTGAGGACCTGTTAGAAATGCAGATTCCCAGTCCCCTCCTAGGACCTCATGGTGCAGAAATGGCATTTACGTATCTCCCTGTATACCTGCCAGGTGGTTGGACTCATGTTAGGTTCTCCAGTGTCCACTGGAGCCATTGAGCAACTCAGTCTGCTATTCAGTGACCTCCATGGTATGATTCCAGGTGCATTCCTGTTGTCACTCTTGCTTCCTGCCAGGAGTGGTCCTTTCTATTCCCCTTCCTTACTGTGATAACCACCACCACAACCATTTATCGATGGCCTACAAGTCAGCCAGCCCTTTCACATGTGCTCTATGAGGTAGTTCTCACAAAATCCCAGGTTGGCAAATGAGCAGGCAAGGGCCCAGAGAGGTTGAGAACAAGCCCCTGGCCTGGGACAGGGACTCTGGTGGCCCAGACTCCAGACCACAGTCTTCCTGGAGCCAACTTCTTCCTGTCACTTGGGGGCTTTTACACCAGGGCAGAGTTTCAGCCCCTGTTAACCCTCCCCTTGCAACATTTCCGGTAGTCTTGCTGGACTGTGAATGCAGCCAAAGGGATTTGAGACTTTGGTCCTACCCTGTGGTGGCCTCTTTGTTTAGAGCCACCTATGCCCTCAAACAGAAAGGACAAGGCACCCAGGGGTTAGGAGGCTTGGGAGGGTGAGCAGATATGAGCAGGAGGAACTGACATGGTGAACCAGTCAAGAAAGATTGAACCCCTCATTTCATGGAGATGAGGGCACTGCTAGTGACAGGCTTTGGTGTAATTCCAAGATCCCTCAACTTCCTTGTGCACCAGAATCAACTGCTTCTTGTGCTTGTACCCCTTGTGCTTCTGATCCAAAAGGTCAAGGGAGGAGGCTGAGAACCTGCATTTCTAACAAGGTCCCAGGACATGCTGATGCTGTGGAGAACCACTGGCCTAGCAGACCATCTCCAGCTCAGAGTGACCCAGTTACCCATTTCTCTCCCCATTTCTCCTATCACTGCTCACATCTAATTGTTAGCATAGAGAAAAGTAAAGGATGATTCTTTTACTCTCTTATTGCCAGGGTGCCAAAATCAACAGGAGCAGCCCAAGTTCCCAAGGGGTGTAGTGGGAGCCGTGGTTACAGCTGGGGGAAGATTTTTAAGTATATTACATAAGAAGCTCTGGCAGCATTGACCTTTCTTGGATTATTCAGTAGGTTCTTCAGTTTATTTTATTTGACTTTTTATTGTTTGTTTTGGGGGAAGTGAGTGGAAGGAAAGGAAGCCTGGTTTCTGTCATGTTTTCATCCCAGTATGATGTTTTGGGGCAACCGTTGGCATGGCTAACCCATGGGAGACTACTGTTGTGCTGGCTTTCCAGAGCTGAAGGAATAACTGCATGAATAGCTTCCTTCTCTGTATCACTGTTGTTCTCACATAGACTAAGTAGGGGAAAAGGTACATCAATTCCACCTTTGGGCACTGCTACCCCTTATATCCTTCAGGCCATCTTGCTCATTTTTATAATTCCTCTCACTTTGAAAATGAAGCTCATCTCACTTGCTTATCTACTTTACAAATCTGTAGTTAAAGTAAAACCAACACAAAAAGATCAACTCATAAAAGGAATGTTGGCATACATTGAAAAAGTAGAGCTTTACACATACAAAGAAGTATAGATACATAAACACACATCAGCAGGGTGCACATTTTTTAAGAAAAAAAAAATGGTAATAAAAGGACTTGGTTGAATACAAGCATCTTCTTACTGACTACAGACATATCTAATCTGATTGTATAAAATGATATTCAACATCCTGTGAAATTTCAGTGGGTTAATATTGATGTTAATTTCCATTCATTCCAAAGAGAAAATCAAAATAGTCACACGCACATGAACAGATGCTCAACATCACTAATCTTCAGGGATATGCAAATCAAAATCACAGTGTGCTGGTACCTCACATCTGTTATAATGGCTCACATCAGAGGACAGAAGACAACAGGTGATGGAGAGGATGGGGCAAGAAAGTAATTCTTATACCCTGTTAGCAGGAATGTCAATTAGTACAACCACTAGGGAAAACACTATGGCGGTTCCGCAAAATATAAAAAAATAAATCTACCATACAATCTAGCAATTCCACTTCTGAATATATGCCTAAAGGAAATGATTTGGACAAGACAGTTGTACTCCCAAGTTCATTACAGCATTGTTCATTACATATCATGGCTATTCCGAATAGCCAAGATATGAAAACCACCCAAATGCCCATCAATGGATGAATGGATACAGAAGATGTGGTATATATTTACAATGGAATACTATTCAACCACGAGAAAAGAGGAAGTCCTGTCATTTGTGACAACATGATGGACTTTGAGTATTATGGTAAGCAAGAGAAAGACAAGTATTGTATGATATTACTTATATGTGGAATCTAAAATAGTCAAACCCATGAAAAATAGTAAAATAATTCTCAAAGGATGGTGGAGATAAGATTAAAGGTAATTAAGGGTACATATTTGTAACAAGTAGTAAATTAGTCATAGAAGTAATACTGTACTATAATGATATCATGTGATAAATATTGCTATAGTGACAATATGTGATGCCAAACATGGATGGATCATATTACAAGATGTGATGGATCCAAATAACACTTAAATTTATAAAATGTTACATATCATGTTCATGCAACTAAAAAAAATTTAAAAAAATTCTCTTCAAGCTGTGGGGTATTTGAATCACCACCTGTGATATCTCTAGGGGTTTGAAAAGAGGGAGGCAATTAGACAAAGAAATATGGCAATTTTAATTAAAATCAAAACTCCAAATGTAACATCTTTACAAGCTTTTCTGTGGAAAAATAAGTAGTAGGGTAGAAAAAATTTATTCTTAAATAAAACCACACACAAAGTAAAATTCTCTTATTACATTATTAAGATTGATTGTCATAATGGATTGTAGATAGTAGAAAACCTTCCATGATTGACTCAGGTTAACATACCAAAGATGGAAAATTAAGGTTGAGCAATTTTGTGACTTTCTTGAAGATTTTTACCTATAAGGATGATATACTACTTGCTAAAATATTTGGAAGATGTTAAAAATAAAGAAGAGTACAGATATTTGGCTTCATTTGCATGTATAAGATATTGCTTTTTTAAAAAAATTTAATTAATTATATTTGCCATCATTTCTATTCCCCAGGGAGTACCCACCACCATTCCACCCGTGCACCATCACCTTAGTCCCTTGTGCTCTTTCTGCCCTCATCCCCGTCTTTGCCCTCCCCTCCTCCCCCCACCCATGGTCCCTTTGGTTTATCTTGGCTTTTTGGTCTTGTTGAATTTTTTGTTTGCTTTTGGTTATAATTGCCTATTTCCTTGAGCTTATTCTTTTTTGTTGTTGTTGTTGCTCTTTCATATTCCTCCTAATAGCCATCCGATATTTTTCTCTTGCCTTCTGACTTGTTTCACTGAGTATAATTCCTTCTAGTTCCATCCATGTTTCTATAAATGTCCCTAGTTTCTCATTTCTGATTGCTGAATAATATTCCATTGTGTATTTGTACCACATCTTCACATCTATAAGATACTGTAATATAGCTTTTAGCCCTATAATTTGCTCCTTGAAATACTTTTGCCTGCACACACCCATGTGCACCTACACACATGGGATCAAGCACAGATCTGATGATGTCTTTGGCTTATGGAATCTCCAGTGTGCACTGATTTGGCTTTTTGCTTCTGTAAATCAAATTTCTTTAGCTTCTTTAGTCTCATTCTGATGCTCTTCTGTCTTGTCTGTCCTTTATGGATTTTTGGAGTTGGCCTGGTAATCTTATGTCTCTTTCTCAATTTGCGTCGTGCTTTACTGCTTCAGGGCTGCTTTCCTGCCTGACTTATCTTCCTTCCAAGTCCCTACTTCTTCCTCTGTCCACATTCCACACCATTCACATTCTATCTCTGCGAGGTCTTCCTGAATGACCTCAGTTTGACATGATGTCTATTGGATTTGAACACTCGTGGTGACCCATGTGATTGTTCATGGCATTTTAGCATTTCTTATTGTGACTTTTTATTGAAGTTATGTAGGTATATAAGTAAAATATGAACTTCTCAATGGGAGATAATCAGCACATATCTTTGTCTACTGTCTACAAAGCATTGGGCCAAATGGTGGAGCACCGAATGCTTAGTGGATGAGTGAACAAATCAATGTGTCTTGATGCATGTACTAAACTGATCTTGTTTTAAAATTTTTTTTCCTATATTAAAAAAATCACTTTGGGGTGTTGTACGGGGAGGGCACACCTGCCATGACTTTGGGGAGGTCACTGGTTCTAGAAGGAATCACTGGGGCAGAAACATGGGTGGGGAATAGGTAGTGACTGGGGTGGAGGTGGGGGAGGAGCACCTCTGGGCAGAGCTTAATTGTGCATTTACAGTGGGCCAGGTCTTTTTCTAGATGGGGAGGTTTTAGCAATGAGCAATGTATCCTTAAGGAACTTTGATTTTAGTGAGGGAAGGCAGACAGTAAATAATAAGAATACACTCCTAAGAGTTCAGTTTGTGATAAGACTGGAGGGGACATGATAGTAACATGGGAGTTGGGGCACAGCCAAGATCTCTCAGAGAAGTGATAAGGGAGCTATGACTTGACGGATGTCTATGACTTGACGAATGTCGAGGAAGCAGTCTTCTAGAGAGCCAGAGGTAGAACATTTAAAGCAGCAGGAAAAGTCTGTTCAAAGTCCTGAGCCAGAAAGAGACCCATATCCTTAGGTCCGAAAGATGGCATGAGATCAAGGATGGAAAGGCGGCAAGGGTTTGGTGATGTTGGTTCTTATGGGCCACAGAGAGGAGATGGCCTTATTCTAAATGCAGTCTGGCACCTTTTAAACAGAGGAACAGCTTGAAGAGATTGATGATTATGCAGAGAAGGAGTGTAAGGAGCCAAAGGAAGAAACAGGCAGGCAACAGCAGTGATCTGGGTGGGAGCTGGAGTGGGCTGGGCTACAGGGGCGGCAGCAGAATGGAGAGAAGTAAAAGGGTTTGAGATATTCTCCAGGAGCCAAAGATGGGTTTCTGAGACACTGATGTGAGTGAGGGACAATTAGAAATCCAGAGTGGCTCTGGGGCTGTGGAGTTGGGTAGAGGGAGATGTGCAAAAGTGATACAGACATGTGCGGGTATGAGTTTTAACCCCAGCTCGGTACTAGAGGAGCCTGATGTTAAAAAAATCATAATAGCTGGCTTTGCGCTTTGTTTCACCTATGTTATTCATGGTGAGTTGTAAATGCTGCTGGCTGAACTCTTCAATAGTGGCTGGCTTGGAGCTGTGAACTCCTTGGCTTGAACCTGCCGACCTGGCACATGCAGTGTGGCGTGAGGCTCAGTGAGACTTCCATTCCTCTGCTTTTTGTAGGGTGTCTTCTCTCGCTTTTGCAAGGATGGCCAGGAAGACCCAGAAAAATGGTGCTTAGAAGTGCCTTGGGATATTACTAGACTCTCCCTTTTCTTGGGATGAGCAGGGACAAGATGATGAAGGTGGTGCTGGCAGGGATGATTCACATAGTAACCATTTATGTGGATGTTAATGACAGCCAAGCACTTCTTTCATTATATTTACTCCTTGACAAGGGCAGAAAGATAACAGCCTGAGAGAGGTGAAGTGACTTTCCACAAATCACATAATTAAAAAGGAGGAGGCAAGACTGTCTGGTTTGATCACCATACACATCATTACTAGACTACCGTGCCTTCTTCTGATACAGCTCTAATGATTTGGGGTGACAGAACTCTTCCTGGCTTGATTACACTTGTCCCTGACCTTCCCACAGAAGCTATCCAAAGCCAAATCAGTCATCCTACCTGACCTTTCTGCTCACGTCCTCTTCCTGAGTCTACCCTGATTGAGAATGTGTGCGATCAGGCAGAGTTCTGCTAGGGGAAAAGTAGAGCAGAACCTGCCTTAGTTTTGTGGTCACCTTTGCTATTTGGGTGGGAAATCCATCCAAAGTCCTACCTTTCTGGTGAAATAAGAGAGCATAATAATAATACCACATCAATGGCAATACTGGGGCTGGTTTGGGGTTTGCTCCAAACCAAATGTTTCAACACCCATCCATGTTTGGCATCTGATGCTCCTTGTTACCCCTCAGTCCACATCTATGTCTCATCATCATTGTCATCACATACAAATTGGTGGCTACACTGGGCACTTCTGGATCATCAGAGATTTGTGTGTACTGGACAAAACTAGAAAATTATATGATTTAAATGATTTTGGCAGTAGTTTTAAAGAGTGACTTTAGAATTACCCTGAAAATCTGCCTGGCTTTTGTAAAAATTTATTTGCCCATGACTCTCATTTGCTCAGACCCAAATATAAACTTGAAACCCAGGGCAAACCACTCGTCTCTGTTTCTGACTTGAGTCCTGATTTTAGAGTGAAAAATGATGAAGAAGCTCCTTTTGGGGAGTAAGTTACTTACCATTCCAGAAAATGAATACTTCTAGCTTTCATGACAACATATAATTTTTAATCCTTTATGATATATTACTATACTATTATTAACATAATAGACTGCCTTAAATTCTTTTTTGGAACAAAATGGGCCATGATCATATAAACATAAATGAAACACTATGTGTGAGCAGTGTTGCAAACAAAGAAAAAGGAGTAGCAGCTACTGGACATGGGGTCGTAATGTGCAGAAGTCTACTCAGGGCAGGGATACCATGTAGTCAAGAGGTATTGAAGTGAAGGATTCTCTTTTTTAAGTTGAGATGACATTGGTTTACAAAGCTGTGTATGACTCAGAGGTGTAAGATCACACCTCTTCAGATGTACGTTACCACACCACACCCACCACCAAGGCCCCCATCGTCTCCCAAGGATTCTTAATGTTCTTACAGGAATAACTCACCACTCAAGATTGAAATTTTTACTCTGAGCATAAATACTCCATTGGAGTCATCATCCTGCAAGGAGTATGTGTAAATATGTAAATTGGCTGCAACACAGGGCTTAACTGTACTGTCTCTGAGGATGGGAGGAACCTTTATAACTGTTACTTTTCATAAAAACATCAAACATTGAAAGGCCAAGGGTATGGAAGGGCCTATTTTCTCTACATTCCTCCCCCGCACCTCTGCTCCCCATTCCTATTGCATTTATGGACTCTAAATCATCTATTTTAAGCGAAACATTGTGACTTCTATTGACATAAGATCACATTTAAGATGGGGGATACTTCATTGATTGGGGTTATTCTTAATTGGCTATGTTGAAGCAAGTTTAGGGGATTAAGTATATACAAAATTGGGAATACGAGGGAGGAAATGGGTACAAAAAGGGAAAGCCAGCAGGTAAAGAATTTTATTAGTTAGTTGATCCAAGGCTGGACTTACTAAAAGTAAAATCAAACAGAGACTGTGGCCTTCGAAACTGCTTTAGAATCAGAATCAGTGACTCATCAGCAGTTTGTGGTAAGTGAATCCTTTCTCAGATAGACATGGAGTCAAATCCTGGCTCTGCAAGGTACCTGACCTGTCAGAGCTGCAGTTTCCCCTTCAATAAAACGGGGCAAAAACATCAGTGTCCTGGGGTTGTGAGGACAGAATGAATTGAGGCAGAGACCAGCCCCCCACACCCCTTCCCTCGGACCCCCCAGGCAGGCAGCTGATATTCAGCCATGCAAGGGAGCCTTACCAAGAATTTCCGCTTCTGCTTCCAGTGGCTGCCTTGGGCATTGGTGGCCACATGGGCTTCTGTGACGGTTTTGATGAGCTCCCACTCTTCATCTGTGGGCTCTGGTTTGTGCCCGATGGATTTCTGCAGCTCTTCCCGCCGTCTCTTCTCTCTGTTCTCCTCGATCAGCTTCCTCTTTGCCAGCCGCTTGCTGTCATCCAATACCACTGGGAAAGGAAAAAAAGTGAGAGAATACACACAGATATTCCCAGACACTCAGCAGATGCCACATCCTGGAGCCACAGTGGGTGGAACCATTGATACACAGGTGGTTATGTGGTCCTGCTGGGTGGGAACCCAGGGGATTTTCTCCCCTTGGCAGGAAGCTGTCATTGACTTGCCATTATCCAACCTGAGTCCAAGCACTCAACTCCCAGTGTCTAGCCAGCTTTCAACACCAAGCTCTGGGGTAGTGGAATGACTGGGCATCCCCACTGCATAGTAGATGGCCCAACATGAAGATGAAGCAGAGAGAAGTAAAATTATATTCCCACATGTTCACAGATGTGTCTGTCTGGACAATTATCTGGCTTCACTCAGGGTTTCTGCTCCTTATCGCCCTCCCCTCCCTCAAACAAAGGCTCTTAGTAAGAAGAGCTTTAGGTTAAAGAAAAGTTCTAGAGCAGCAAATGGGAGGCTAGTGATACTTTCCTCGGAAGATAAAGGAACCTGACTCTTCATTAGCTTCTTAAGGGTGGCCATGTGGCTGGGCCTCTCTTGGCTTTCACATGGCAGTTAAGGGGTCCAGGCTTTGGAATCTAGAGAGACCTGGTTTGAATCCAGACACTACCACACTCTAGCTGTGTGAACTCTGGCAAGTTGCTTAGGTTCTTTGAGCTTTCATTGCTTCCTTTCCATAGCGATACTACATTACCAGTGCTCAGTATGTAGATCCATGGCTTTTATCATTTATGTAAAAAGGAATTCAAAAGAACAGGCAATGAGAAATCTAAATTCAGTGGTTAATTTCCAAAACCCAAATTATTCCACTAGAGTCTTAATAACTATCATTGGAACGAAAAGGCTTATGTTTTATACTGAGGAGTCAGAGTATTTTAGAACTGGAATCTTAGATATGATTGAGTCCAGCTCCTTCCTCACACAGAGGAGGAAGCTGATCCAGAGAGATTGTGATGTGCCTAAAGAAACACAGCAAATTCCTGGCAGAGCCAAGACAAGACCCAGGATCCAGGCCTCATGAGTCTAGTCCTACAACATCATTGTCCTAGGGCCATTTCTTGATGAAGGGGTAGCCTGTTAGGAAAAGGAAAAAAAAGCACACATAGCAGTAGGAAGAGAACCAAAGGCCCTCAGGTAATGCACAAACCAAGTAATAATCAGAGATTGGATTGGATCTTCAAGCCACATGAGCATCGACAAATGTGGGGAAAATGAAAAGCTCTGGCTACTCATTTTGGTTCACTTGTTAAAGAGAAAGGGGGAAAGGGGCTGTACCCATCACCCCATTTCCCAAATGCTTCCACTGTGCTTGGGGCGGGTGCCTGGCATTTGACTAGGTAATATGTATTATCTAATTTAGTCCTGAAAAATGACCTTCGAGGTGGGCCAGCGTTTTGCAGAAGGGGAACAAGAGTATTCAAGTCTGACGGTCACACAGCTAGTAAGTGGCAGATCTGGTACTCCAACAATTTTTCTGATTATGAAACCAGAGTCTTATAATATCTCACAAACAACTAAGGGCGACTTAAAATTTATCTCTACTGTCTAGATGAATACTGAGTTATTTGCACCTCAAAAACACTCATATCTTTAATTCTCAATAAGATAGTGAAATGGGTATTCATAATAACAGTTCATTATAGGGACACAGAGCAATGAGAATCTGGTTGTAAGTCAACCATTTTCACCTATTCTTATCAGACATACTGTTGAAAGGGCTAAAAGTCTTTCAAAGATAAAGAATGCACTCAGGCAAATGTGGGGATTAAGCCAGGATTTCCAATTTAACATCCTTTTAAAAGATTCCCCATCCTGTCTTCTTTAATGGGCAAACCAGGACTTTGCCTAGGTTTTTCTGTTCCTTAGAGAATCTTGTTTACCACATACATGTGAATCCTATCTCTTCTCCCATGATGAGAATTCTCACTGCATTCTTTCCCTCCTTTTTCTTCTGTTTTAACTAAAGTCGAAACCCTCTCTGATGTGCAAAAAAGCATGCCAGTGAAGATCATTAACAAAAGGGGAGACCCATCTTCAGAATGACACCATTCTTACTTTATTACTAGATTAATTAAAGTGATGGGTGTAAAGCCCCTGCACATTGTCGGGAGAAGGGACCCAGAGGGCTAATCTCACCACCATATGCTGTGGCACTCGGAAATCTGGGTAGGCCAACTTCAGCTCGGAATGTTTTTATGGCTAAAAATATAACAAACAACCAACTGCAGAATGACTCATGTAATAGCACTCAACTTCACATTCTTCTGAAATTTCTGAACACTATGTTTTCTGCCAGTGCCCCGTCTCTAAAAATGCCCACAGAATGAATTCCTGTCTCTGCTTTTGAAAAAAAAAAAAAAAAAATATTAGGACTCATCTACCAGGCTCTCACCCCACGAATGCTGTGTGTAAAATTATAGCCTCTTGAGTGGAATGGACCAGACTCTCATTTGTAATCTTTGTTGCAAATAGAGTATTGCTAACAATCTTGCAAACACAAGAGGGATAATTGAACAGTTTTCCCTCACCCATCATCTGGATGCCTTGAGAGTCAGGAGCTGATAAAAGGGGAATGACTGGGACTGAGGGGTCAGTGGGAATGCAAGGAGTCTTTCCTCTGTTCTCGGCTTTCTTTACTGCCTGGTTGATCTCCTTGAACCAAACCTTTCCCCAATCAACACGCCCTGAATATAAGTAAAAGAAGAAGATTACTTACAATCTGTTGCCATGCCAACATAGATGCATTTTTTAAAGCGACATTCCTGGCACTGATTTCGTGTGACTTTGTCTATGACACATTTTCCTTCATATTTACAGGAATAAGACGGATGAAGATTTTTCTGAATGGTTCTTCTAAAGAAACCCTATATAAAAGAGAAAGGCCCAAGACAAAAATTTCATATTTCCTAGAAATAAATAACCCCAGAATTTTGTGTCCACATACCAGCAATGAACTATTTTGGTCCTTACCTGTGTAGGGGATGGTAGAGCTACCCATAAAAATATAGTACAATTGACCTAATGTGAATCTATAGAATTCTAAATCTAAGCTGAAAGGAGATGTCATAGGACTGTAGAGTCAACATACTTTTGGCAATTATTCAAGGAATAGAGGCTAACAGGAAAACCCAGAGCTTGCTTTCATTTTTTTCTATATACCGAATACTATAAATAATTCTTTTATGCGTGCCATAATTACGCTGCTAAATGAAGTAATGAAGAGATTCACTACACCTTACCGGAGAATAACAGAGCTGGATGCCTGTGATACTCTATTAATTAATAATTAAATCATTTAGCGATTACATGGAATCACTACCTTTTAGAGGTTTAGTTTAATTCTTAGTTTTGACTCTTGCGAGAGCCATGACTAGCTCAAATGAGCCATCAAGCAGCAGTATTTGGGGAGTAGAAAATCTCAGGTCCTCTGTCAGATTTTTCCCAGAACTCACTGCATTGGGATTTTTCTGTTCATAGCACTTATTTTCTCCAGCATCCATACACGCACCCTAAAGTTCAATATGTTCCTTCTTAAGGCATGGGAATGTGCTATCATACAGGTTTCTGAGGGTGCCACTGAACCCCAGGTCTTTAGGTGCCTTATAAAACATTCCTGAGGACCCTCCCTGGTGGCGCAGTGGGTTAAGCAACACACTATGAAGCAAACCGCAGTCACTGCAGCACGAGTTCGATCCCTGCTGCCGGCTGGTAGGTGACTCACGTGGCGCAGGCAGACCTCTCCTGCCTGGCCCGCTGCTCCCCTCAGTAGTGTGTTTCAGTCCATCTGCCTGCTCTTCCCCCTGCAGAATCTGGTGGATTCTCTCACCTTCCCGCAGCTTTGGCCTGTACCCCAGTGCTTGTATGCATAAATAAATAAATCTTTAAAAAAAACACAAACATTCCTGAGCATGTTATTCAGGACCTCTGGGGACAGGATACGCAAGTCTTGGCAACTATGTTTCTGAGCTGTAGGAATTAATAATGGTAGAGATCTCAGTGTGGGGCAGGGGCAAGGTGCTGTGGAAGCAATGCATATCCTTTATGTTTTCTACGACCTGACCTAGTAAGGACTCTAAAACCTCTACTGGCTGGATGAAAAGCTGAAGCCTCAGACAGGTGAAATCAGTTGTCCAAAATCACATGTTAAGTACATGCTAGAACTCAGCCTGGAACCCAGGAGTTGCACTCCAAATTTAGTTTACTTAACAGCTTATGTGATATAAACTGAAGCCAGTTCAAACCCATCCCATCCAAAAATAAACTGTAATATTTACATGTCTTATTTAGATGAATAGATTATAATCCCTCTCACCGAATGCTAAAAAAAAAAAATCCTTCCTTTTATCTTTTTGTGTAGAGTAGAAGGCAAAAGAAATTTTGAAGGAGGTTATTTTCTAAACCTTAAAGGACATCTCTAAGTCTGTGAGACAAATGGGACTGAAGTACCAGCTGACCTAGATTTTAATTATCCTGTTTAGTTTTCCTTGTCTTTGATATTCCTCACTTACATAAAAGAGTTCTTCTTTATAAATAAAAGGTCAAAAAAGTAGGATTTTCTACTGGGCAAAGCAGAAAATGGAAAAATGACAGCAATTGCTGAAAAGAATGGATCTGTATTTGGGGTATGTATGCAAATCCCTTGTAGTTTCCATTTTTCAAGTTCTAACAGAAGAACTGTCAGATTATATTTGGGTGTTGAATCCCTGAACACTTGAGTCCATTAGTCTGAATGATGTTGCTAGACTGCTGAAGATTCATTAAACCTCATGTGCGACAGGTATTTGAGATGTTAGTTGTTCTTTCCTAGTCTTCAAGGTTCACAAATCCTGCCAGAGCACGAATGTTGGGGCGTGCCTCAGGAGGAAGAACGAGCTCTGGGTAACCAGGGCCAGCACATCCTTCCAGGGTTATATCCCATCCTGAAGGGCAGAGTTCACCTGGAGATGGCCTTGTAAGAAGACATGCAGGGCAGCATACCAGCTCTGCAGGGGCAAAGTTTCCCTGGAGGAGCAACACCATATCCAGGGCTTCCATCGAGAGCACTGATTGCTGCTCAGAGGATTGGGAAATCGTTACTCTATCTGAGGTTGGGGTACCCTTTCTCACTCTATCTTTGACTCATATTCTTGTGGTCGGCAGCCCACTGAAAAGTCAGACAACACTAAAGAGAGAAGGAGGTGTGACTGATCATTCATTTTTCCAAAAGGGTTACTATGAATTTTTAAGTAGAATGAATAATTTATACTTATTTTGAAAAAGAGTTGAGTTCCCCTCTTTGCCATGGCTTCTCTCTGCTGACTTTTCTTGGGCACATCATGCACCAACTCCCTTTTGTGAATTGGGCTCTCCTAAGCTTTTATAAAAGCATATTGTGACACATGATGAGAGACCACTGTGTTTGAATCTATGTAAAGATGCTAAGTTCTTTCATTTTAAAAGTGAGAATTTTACACTATAAAGCCAAATAGTGGTTACCAGAAGGGAAGGGGGAGAGAAAGGAGGTGGGCAAGTCAGGAAAAAGGGGACAATTGTTTGGTGAAGGATGGACTTGGGTTTTTTTAAATGGTCACTTAATATAGTATATATAGATGTTGATTTTTTTTTAATTGAAGTACCATTGGTTTATATCCTGTTCATGTCTTGGACTCTCAGGTGTAGGGATCGTAGTGCACCCAGCACCCAAGCACCCACAGTCCAGGATCTACTGTGCCCTCTCCCCACCTCTGGATGCCTTAGTCCTATAATGTTGCACACCTGAAACCTACATCTTATAATGCAATGTTACTTAAGTAAAAAAAAAAAGTGACAAAAATTAACTTCTGGAAGTGAAACCGGAGAGAAAACATTTAATATAGCCTATTTAGTGAAAATATTTTTAGAAGTGAACTAACAAAATATACTGGGGACTGAATAAGAACATATATAGATCCCTAACAATTTGTTGGTGAGTGGTGGTCTTACTTTTATAAATCAACACCAGACATGTTTCTTTGCATTTTGATATCTGGATCTATTTCTTAATGTTTAAGAGGATGCATTAATCAGCGTGACAAGTTAAGTCACCCTCCTACTACAATATTTAGGTAAATGTTAAAAAGCTTTGGGTCTTTCTTTAAAAATGGCTTATTGTGTAGTAGTATTCTTTCTACAAAAGGAAAAAATGAGCACATTATAACAGAGGAAACCTCTCCAAAGGATTTCCACTCATTTTCAGAGGAAAATGAGCAAAAAGATTCTCTTTCTTGACATTACATATACTGGGTAGAAATATTTTTAAAGAGTGGCTTGAATAAATAGTATGTGAAGGACAATCCTTTTCTTCTCTGGCATTCTTAAAAACTGTTTCATTTGAGAAACTCCTTTACCTTATTCTACATTGCTCTGTCCTTTTATTAAATGATCTACATAACCCTTCTGGGAAGAATTTTTTCTGATTTTCTGATTGTTTCCATCCTAGAAACAGGGCTTGAGCTGAGATGCAGGTGGGAAGATGCATGCTAAAGAATCTAGCTTGATGCTACATGATTTCTTTAAGCAAACCTCACTTGAATCAGATTCAAAATATCCTGCGATCCTAGGGAAAGAGGCTAGTGGAATTTTTGATCATTTTGAAAACATACATGAGGCAGTGACATAGGTTAACAGGCTTGATACTCCCTTTAAGTCAATCACTAATAAGCATTTAAGTCCTCTGTAAGTCATATTCAGTCTTGAGAGTCACTTTGGGGAGTTAAGTATTAAATGGAATTTTCATTAGAGTCTCTCTCAGAATTCAGAATTTTCTATTAGAAACTGGTTTGAAACAATCTCCATGCTGCATAATCAGGTAGGTGAAGCCTTATGAATTGGGCTAATTTAGACCAAAAAAAAAAAAAAAAAAAAGATCACTTTGATGAATGACTTGGCTTTGGGAATGAGAGAACATATCTAAAATAATGCAGGTTTATCACTTCCAAGCCACACAACTGTGCTTTCAGTCTGCAAGTTTCTCAATTAATAAATAGCAGTACTTATTTGTAATTTCTTAATTCTACTGAACTTCTTAAGACATTATTTTCATGGATGTAATGGCAACCATTAACCCAAGTTTTTTTTCCTCTCCTCTCCTTCTGCCCCCCAAACTTTACTAAAAGGGTCCAAATTCCAGATTGGAGGGGTCTGGTAAATTAGAACACATAAGATCACATCCCCAAACACAGTCTGGCACATACAGGCTTTTGAAATGATCTCTTTCTAAAGGGTGTATCATTTTGACACTTAGTAGATTTCTGCTAAGTGCTTCCTAATTTTATGTACAAAAGTAGGCTATTTGCATGGAATATTTCCCACTAGGGAAAAGAAGCACCTGAATTTGAAACCAAACTAACATGTTGACTTTTGGGGTTTAAGGTGAAGGGTCAGAAAGAAAGGAGGAGGTGAAGGAAGTGAAGGAGAGGAGGGAAGGCTGAATTGTTTCATAAATTTTAATACAATTTTTGTTTTAGAATTTATATTCTGTGATATTTAGTTTCAATATAAAAGATTTAAGCATTTAAGGAGAATTTTTTTTCATAAGATAAGCTTTAAAATATCTTCAAAATATTTGCTGAACACCAGCTACAACACTGGGTTAAACTTTATTTAGCTTTACAGTAGACTTTACTTTCTAGGTTAGGTTGCTGAAACCAAAGATTTTTCCAAGTAACTCATACTAATTATGATGATAAAGATTATAAATAGGCAAATGTAGGCTCACTCTTGTGAACTGACTGTTGATCACAGATGTATTTGTGTCAAATATCTACTTAGGATGGGTTTGTAGAACATAAAATTAGCTGATGGATCATCAGAATTTACCTACTGACTGTAGGCTGTGCAGAAAGCCCATGTGGATAAATCCAGAACATAATTGAATCTAAGAGGTCCCAAAGATATTCCCATAATAGTAAGAGCATTAATCTAATTAATAGTGGCAAATGGCCCATGGTGGAGGGAACTATCTCCTCAAATGCTGAAGTCAGAAAAGGAGAAACGATTATTTCTGGAGATGATAACATAAATTACCCAAACATTTTAAAACTCAAAATGAGAATTTTTCTTAATTTTATCAATTACCTCCCTGTCTAAAGAAGGAGACATCACACTCACTGAACTTCATTAAGCTATCTTTTAGTTTGGGAAAAAAAATGAATTCAGTTTCGAACATCTCAAAAATGAATAGGACAACCAGACATCTGGATGATCACAGGCCATGGAAGTGAGGATTTGGTTCTAATTTGAAACTGAATTTTGTGTAGCATCTTGGTGGAATCCCGAGGTGGGTGGGGAGGGTCAATCACTGAGCTCACCGGGCCCAGGACAATTACCTTGCAGCCTTCACACGTGATGCAGCGGTAGTGATACCCTGTGGCTTTGTCACCACACACTACACATAGCTCGTCCTTGTCTAAGTAACTGGGGATGTACCCTGTGAAAGAGGAGAAAAGAACAGTGTGAGAATACAACACTTTGTTAATGTGAAATACATACCAAATCCAGGAGAGGAAGTGAGGTGGGTGAGGTAGGAAGTAAGACTGAGTTGTTTTATAAATTTTAATATCATTTTTGCTTTAGGATTTACATGTTGTGATACCTTAGTTTTAAATATAGAAGGCAAATATTAAACAAGACAAAATTGCTCTATCTTGTACTTACTAATACTTAATTCACAACTTACAGAGTTAACATGAGGTTCAAGATTTCAGAATGCCTTAGAAATATGTGTGTTTTGCCCAAAGATACATGAGTGGAGACGGATGTAGTATCCTTAATAGTGGAATACCACTCAGGTATAAAACAAGGTGAAATCTTGTCAATTGTGTCAATACGGATAGAACTGGAAGGGGTCATGTTAAACAAAATAAGTCGTAAGGAGAAAGACAAATAATAATGAGTACACTTATTTGTGGAATATAGAGATACAAAAACAATACAAAAAGCAATAGACAATGCTAAACCAAACAAACTCTAGAAATCTGACTGCAGAATTGAGGCTACTAGAGTAAAGTGAGGAGGGAGCCCAATGAGTTATGGTGGAGAACCACTGGGGCTTTGGTGTGGGGGAATGTGGTATGAACCTATATCCCTAAGTCATCTACAGTGTTGTAAACCAATGTTACCTCAATAAAGGATGGTACAATTGAAAATAAATAAATAAAACATTTTTTTTTAGAGAGAAAAAGATAAAAGGAAGTAGGTGTGATCACACTTGCTATCTAGGTAGAAACAGATAAAAGCCTGTTGACTTGATGACTCATGTCAGAGGCCAAGATTTGCGACCCCTGAGGGATCTGAATTTTGATCCCACAAACTCTTTCACAAGACTATTTCATAACTTTTTCCTAGAAGTCTTCACCCATTTTGGAATGATCATGCAATATATCTTTGGAAAGATACCATGCAATACATTTAGGAAACTCTAGCTGGAAAGGTCTCTGGGAGATCATCAAGTAATTTTGAGGCAAAAAACAGGTTTTCAGAAATTTGGTCCACCCTGTGGTTGCAATAGAAATTAGTAACAGAGACTATGACCCAAATTTCTAGTCCTTAAGTATAGGTCATAAAACAGGCAATTAACTTTAAGTAGCATGAATAAGAACATCTAAAAAGATTTGGCAAACTTGGGATACTAGAATATACAGCTCCATAACACTATTTAGTATGAAATAATAAAGATTCTCTTTAATAATGAGAAAAGGAAACACAACCATAACTGTCTTTACTCTTGTTCTAGTAGCTCATTAGTTAGTAGCTCATAAATTTATTAGTAGCTCATAAATTCCTTGACTCAAAAAGCTGGTTTACAAACAAAAACAGAAATATTCTACTTTCCATGTCTCTTTGCCCCTATCTCTTCATTTACAGTGTCTATACTGCAGAAACTGATTCAGAAGGACAAATTCAGCTTTATGTGTATCAACTGCTCGCCAGAGAAACACATAGTTTTAGATAAGACCACGCAATCAAAACATGGCTTGATTTGTTGGGTTGTGAAGGAGGGTATGAGAAAACAAAATCATTGTTTTTTCCTGATTATGGGAGCTACCGAAACTTTCTTTTTGCTGCTTTTATAATTTATTTTTAAAATATCCTTGTTTATTTTTTTCGCAATTTAGGCTTTCTCTCCTCAGGTGCAGTCACCCTATGAAAATTTTTGACTCAGTAAACTTTTACTGTTTCAATAAAGATTAGTCAGCTTGAAATGACAGATAACACTGTATGTTTTACCATGACATTTTCGAGAATCTTTTATTAAACTAGGTCACTGAGGTTTTGCTATTCAGAAAAAGCCATAAAGAAACAGAAGAAAATGAATCCAATTTCTTAGAAATGACTTTGTTCAGACTTTATTTTAGAAAAATGTCCCTTCTTGGGAAGTAGATAAATCACTTCAAAGTGAGATTTGGGTATATACAGGATTATCTTTTTAAATATCACAGCTTTTCTTAGTTGACTTTTACATCATGCAAACCATGAATCATCTGTTGAGTTCACTTCAAAGGTTTCAAATTTCTCATAAGACATTTAAAAAAAGAGACTCTGGGAAGAATCTGAGGAGAAAAAAAAGGGGATTAGAATGATTTGTTTGTTCAATCACTCATCTACTTGTGAATTTAGAAAACATTTATTTAGCATCTACTAGGCGCTGAGCACTGTGTCTGGTACTGAGAACATAAAAACAAATAAGACATGATCTCCTCCTTTGGGAAGCATATGTGTGAGCAACTGAGTTCTGTATTTTCAGTCCTGGTCACTTCTCAGTGGAAAAAAAAATAGTGAAAATGAAGGAAAGAACATGAGAAGATGTTCAACATCACTGTAAGGAAATACAGACCAAGTCTACAATGAGGTACCTTACATCCTCAAGGATGGTTATTATAAAAATGAGAGTAACATATGTTAGTGAGGGAATGAAGAAATTAGAATCCTTATATTAGCATTGTGAAGGTAAAATGTGCTTTGGAAACAGTTTGATACTTACTGGGTTAAACATGAATTTACTTATGACCCAGCAACTTCACTCCTAGTAATATACCCCATACAACTCTCCATATGTCCATACAAAAATTTGTACTGGAATAAAAAACCAAAAATGAAAAGACAAGGACAAATAGGGGACACTTGGTGGGGTGGGGGGAGGGGAGGGTTGAGGAAAGATGGGAGCATGGGGGACTGAGGTGATGGTACACTGGTGATATGGTGATGGGAAATACATGGGGATTACAATTGATGTCAAATATATATAAATTAAAGGGAAAAAACAGAATAAAAAAATAAAAAAACCCAAAAAACCCCACAAAAATTTGTACTGGAATATTCAAAACAGCATTACTCATACTTCTGAAAGGTGCAAACAACCAAGGTATCCATCAGATGATGGATGAGTAAAGAAGATGCGGTATACCCATACAATGGAATATCATTCATCAACATAGATGAATATTGAAAACATGCTAAATGAAAGAAACAAGACATGAAAAGTCACATGTTGCATGATTCCATTTATATGAAATGTCTAGAGTAGGCAAATTCATAGGGACAGAAAGTAGATTAGTGGCTGCTAAATCCTGGGGGTTGGTAGGGGGAGAATGTGGAGTGGCTGCTGAAAGTGTACAGTTTCTTTTAGGGTAATAAAAATGTTTTGGAATTACATAGTGTTGATGATTGCAATTACGTAATACTAAATACTAAAAAGCACTGAATGAAAAACTATTGTTTTGTATGGATATTTTTGATGCACTTTAAATGTGCAGATTTTATGGTATATATTTCAATGTAGCTATAATTAAAAAAACACAAAGAAATGAAGGAAAGAAGATACCAGTTTTATTTCAGCAAACATTTGTATGGGAAAACTATGCACCAGCAATGTTCTAAGGATCTAATGGTGACTGCTTTTTCATTCTTGGAGAAGCTTTCAGTGTTATAGGGATAATAGTAGCAGATCATCTGCTTATGAGGTGACAGGCACTGGGATAGCTCCATGTCCAGAATCACCCATGGATGTCACAGTAGAAACTCTAGGAAACCTTCCTGCTCACCTCCAACTCCATATATCCTTAAGCTTCCCTAATGGTAACCCTTTATTATATGCATTGTAACTACTTGGTGAACTTTTCCTAAGTTTGTTATCTCTGGCTCACTTTAGGTTTGTGTAGTTAAGGTAGAGGGAAGGATCATATGGCCCACGTGGAAACCCCAGTGTTTAGCACCTGCTTCCTCTGAAAGATGGGATCACAGTTTTTCGAGATTGCTGCTGTAGGTCAATGGTAAAAACATAAGGGCACAGGGCTTATCTGAACCCCATGGATGAGCTTGAGGGCTGGAGGCATGTCTGAGAAAGGTTAAAGACCTCTACTAGGGTTTCTGAAGGAGTTGATAACACAGATACAGGAATCCAAATTTCTGGCCCAGTGAAAACTCAATTAGAAAGTTCAATTGTTGATTAGCGAAGCAAGTCAGAAGGCAAAAGAAAAATACCAGATGGTTCCTCCCTTAGGAGGAACATAAGGGAACCAAAGGAGGATCAAGGAAAGGAATA
>JAGFMF010011681.1:7963215-7993498 GCA_019455555.1 Galemys pyrenaicus
GGTGAGATGGTGATGGGGAATACATGGGGATTACAATTAATGGCAAGTATATGTAAATTTTAAAATATTTTAATAAAAAAAAAGAAAAAAAAAAGAAAGTTCAATTGTTGGTAAAGAAACCAAGATTTCACTCATTTTGGGAGACCAAGTCATCCAAATTCAAGTTCATCTAAGGTCTAGTGATTTTAGGAAATGCATGTTAACTAATCAGCTAGATTTGGTCCTGCTTTCTTGGACTCTACCTTAATCACTAGGTTTAATACAGTGAGATAGTACCAAGGAGAACTTAAAGGAAATGCCATTTTCCCATAATATAGAAATGAAAAAAATCACTGGACCCAAGTCAGTTTGATTAAGATGCCATCACCAAGAGTGGAGATTTAGTGTATATTTAAT
This sequence comes from Galemys pyrenaicus, assembly GCA_019455555.1. NCBI lineage: Eukaryota > Metazoa > Chordata > Mammalia > Eulipotyphla > Talpidae > Galemys > Galemys pyrenaicus. The sequence goes on from JAGFMF010011681.1 coordinate 7,963,612, forward strand.
AAAATTCACTTATCTTTCAACAATAGGTTATGCTGCCATTACAGTCAAAAGAGTCTTTGCTTGTTGGTTAGGTTTCCCTTTTATACAACCATAGACCCCAATGCCAAGATTTTATACCATTATCTGCTAAGTAACTTATGATGATGTGGCTCCAATTTAATAAGAGATACTAATAAAACCTACAGGAAAGTTCATTATGTATTGATTCATCCAAATATAGTTTTAGGGACTCCCCATAAGAAGAAATAATATAAATCCCTAAAGGGCCCTGTGTCCAAAGAACTAATTAGCAAGTTGAGTAGAAGATCATAGTAAAAATGGCCCAAAATACTCTGGGCTTAAATCAGCATTAACTGAAGAACTTTGGTGGTCAGTCTTTATGACACAAAAACAAAGTGTATTAGTTCCTTACAAAGTAGAGATTTTTTAAGTAATAGTCATACCAGTCATGAAGGTCATTATAAAATGAATCAAAAGACTATACAGTTGTAGAAGACAAAATTACCTACCAACCTCCACCCACAGAGATGACAAATGTGATATCTGGGTGTTTCTTCACCTTAGATTGGTATGAATGTGACTGTATGTACACTGAAACACATTTTTTTCCCCCAAAATTTTTTTATTATATTTTTTAATTGTATTTGACATCATTTGTAGTCCCCAGGGAGTTCTCACCACCATTTCACCCGTGCACCATCACCTCAGTCCCTTGTGCTCTTTATGCCCTCCTTCCTGTCTTTGCCATAACCTCCCTCCCCCCACCATGATCCCTTTGATTTATCTTTGACCTTTTGATCTTGTTGAGTTTGTTTGTTTGTTTGTTTTTGGTTGTAATTGCCCATTTCCTTGAGCTTTTGCTTGTTTTTATTTTTTCTTCTTTTTTATTTTTTGTTGTAGTTGTTCTTTTTTTTCTTATTTAATATATTTGACCTCATTTGTATTCCCCAGGGAGTTCCCACCACCATCCCACCCGTGCACCATCACCTCAGTCTCTTGTGCTCTTTCTGCCCTCATCCCATTCTTTGCCCTCCCTTCCGTCCCATCCTACCTCCTCCCCCCCATGGTCCCTTTGATTTATCTTTGAACTTTTGATCTTGTTGAGTTTTTTTTCTTTGATTGCTTTTGTTTGTAATTGCCTTTTCATTGAGCTCATTCTTCTTCTTCTTTTTTTGCTATTGTTGTAGCTGTTGCTCTTCACATTTCTCCTAAAAGTGAAGCCATCTGATATTTTTCTCTTGCCTTCTGATTTGTTTCACTGAGTATAATTCCTTCTAGCTCCATTCATGTTTCTATAAAAGGCCCTAGTTTATCATTTTTGATTGCTGAATAGTATTCCATTGCATATATGTACCACATCTTCTTGATCCAGCCATCTACTTTTGGGCATTTGGGTTGTCTGCAGGTCTTACCAATTACAAATAGTGCTGAAATAAACATAGGGGTACAGGTGCTCTTTTGGATTGTTGTTTTTGTGTCCTTTGGGTAGATCCCTAGGAGCACTACTGCTGAATCATATGGTAGTTCCATTTCTAGTAGACTGATGAGCCTCCATACAACCTTCCACAGTGGTTGGATTAATTTGCATTCCCACCAGCAGTGTATTAGAGTTCCTTTTTCTCCACATCCTTGCCAGCATTTGTTGTTGTTGGTTTTTTTGATGTATGCCATTCTTACCAGTGTAAGGTGATACCTCATTGTAGTCTTAATTTGCATTTCCCTGATTATGAGGGATGTTGAATATTTTCTCATGTGCCTGTTGGCCATGTGTATGTCCTCTTTGGAGAAGTGTCTTTTAAGTTCTTCTGCCCATTTTTTGACTTGGTTTTTTACTTCATTTTTCTTGAGTCTTATGAGTTCTTTGTATATCTTTGTGATTAGACCCTTGTCCATTGTGTGGAGCGCAAAGATTTTTTCCCATTCAGTGGGGTTTCTTTTTGTTCTGTTTAATGTTTCCTTTTCTGTACAGAAGCTTTTTATCTTGATGTAGTCTCACCTGTTTATCTTCTCTCTCATTTTTATTGCTTTGGGGACTGCCACCTCGAAGGTGCTATTGAGATGTATGTCTTGCAACATTTTACTTATGTTTCCCTCTATATATTTTATTGTTTTGGGTCTTACATTTAGGTCTTTTATCCATTTTGAGTTGAGTTTTGTACATGGTGTGAGATAATGGTCCAGTTTCATTTTTTGCATATGGTGGACCAGTTTTGCCAGCACCATTTGTTGAATAAGCTGTCTTTGTCCCATTGCAAATTCTTTGCTCCATTGTCAAAGATCAGTTGTCCATAGTTGTGTGGTGAAACACATTCTTAATAAATACAAAGTAAGTAAATAAATTGAAATAGTCTTTTTATTAAAACAAACATCTTCCTGGTAAACTCAGATAGAATAGACATATTGATGTTTCAAGACAGCTGTGACTTGACCTCTTATACCAAAGGTTACATATGGTTGATCAGAGTAAAGACTTTTGAGTTCTTGATATCAAGTTCAAATGGAAGAGATAAGGCAGAAAGAAGTATAGACGATTTCCTTCTAATTTCACATCAGCTGACCAATTGTTATACAATGTGTGGCTTGTGGGTCTGAACATTAAGCTGAACTGAGAAAGTAAGTTTCCTTGTCATCTCTTACCCTCCCTTTCCATGACCTGCCTGGTATATCTTTTGATTTTGTCTGTGGCACTTTGCATATTTCCATTTTCCCTGTAGTTCAACAATTTATGTAGATGGTTGTGCTGTTTGACCTTGTATAAACCCAGGAATCTGAAGATAATTCAACCTGTGAGTGGAAGGGGCTTCTTTTTTTCTGACTGCTAGTGTGATGCATGATTTGCTTTGCTCTCTTATTGTTCTAGATTATCTTCTTGGTGAGCAGATGAATAGGTGATTAAATATGTCTTCAGTTAAATCATCAAACCCTCTACAGAAACAACTAGTTAATGTTGGTGGTAGCTGCTTACATGATTATACTAGTATACCCCACCCAACACTTTCTTTTTTCAAAAATATTAACTCAGAATGATCTTACTTATACAAAACAGTAATAACAGGCAATGAGACATCAATCATTATGCCTAAGTCCTTTATTCATCATTAAATAACTTCCATCAAGGAATAACATCTCACATATAATGAAAGGTAGGTGGGGCTTTTCTTAAGGTTACTTCATTTACCTGAAAACATCACAATATCATTAAGTAATTCTCCTAGGGAATGTAACCATGTTTTGCTCTCTCTCTCCATGTCTCCATCTTTTTTTTCATGCTTATGAGTCACATGCTGATCAATGTGGCCAGCAAAGGCAAATGTACATGTAGTGGCAGCTCTGTTGATAGGAGTCGACACTAAATGGATTTGATAAGAAATACTAATAAAACCTATTGTTTTTTCCTAGAAACAGATATGAGTGACACAACCTCGAAAGCCACAACTGCTCATCTGAGAGTTGCAGCGTAAGCTGTCCTCCATGACTGTCAAGGAAGCATGGTTAAATACACTCCAGAAGACAATGAAGACCTGTGATGCAGTGTCAGTTCAAGGATGACCTATTTCTTCTAACTCTTATTTTTTGATGCATTATACTTTAGACTAATATATTATGCTGGCACTTTACCAAGCATATTTTTATTAAAGCAAACTCCATCTGTTTGTTCAACAAAGGGCTTGGAGAATTTTTCAATCGACACTTAGCAATGTGTGATTGTTAAATATTCACCTGCATATAAAATAAGTTGACATGGCAAAATATTACTAACATTTAAAAACTAAACTTTCTAAATATTTAATTCATGTGCCATACAATTCAATGGCTTTTAATATATTCACAGGTTTATGAATAACACCATGATAAGTTCTAAAACATTTTCATCATTCCCTAAAGAAATACTGTACCTTTAGACCTCACCCTTCTTTCTTCCACCCTCCTCAACACCTTCTACTCTAAGCAACCATACATCTACTTTCTGTTTCTACACACTTGCCTATTCTGGATGTTTTATATAAATGGGGTCTTTTGTGACTGAGTCTTCAATTAGCATACTATTTAAAAGGTATATCTATGATGCACCTAATATTAATTTAAAAAATTGATTCTCAGAGAAACTCACTATGTAGAAGGGGGAAGTTGGGTATCTGTTCTAGAAATTATACAACAGGCAGTCAGTTTGACTTCTTAATTATCATAGAAATCAAGACTTTCCTGTACATGGGTAAGACCAGAGGGTTCACTAGTTTAATTCCTTGGAATGAATTATAAGTGTCTCAGGTCCTAGGAGAAACTCTAGCTTCTCCTGTCACCTTGGGGAATAGGATATAAAGTGGTTGAGTCTTGATGATGAATCTAAAGTAGAAGGTGCTACTGAGGAAGGTAGATGTGGTGAGGAGAGAGAAGCTAAGAGAATTTTTCTAAGCTGGCTAGTTTTACCTCCTTCTGCTTAAATCCGCTTGCCTAGCAGAATCTGTCCTGGCATCTTAGAGGAGCAGTGCATCTAACTGGCAGTGGGGACTAGTTTGGCAGGATCAGAAAGGTGAATATATTCCAGTTGCTGATTCATTTTGAGAAACGGTTAACTTAGACACAGCAAAGAAACCTAATTGTTTTGGGTCAGCATATCAGATGAAATACTTTAGCACCACCAAGGAAGCTAAATTGTTAGGCTGCTTAGTTATTCTGAGTTCCTTAAAGCAGAAGGCTTTGAAGGAGAAGGGTAAGCATGGAGAGAAGTCAGAAAATGTAGCTGGAGGTGTTTGCAGATAAGGAAAGGGGACAGCACGGGGTCACTATGGAAAACACATCCTGGGAGTCTCCAGAACTAGGGAAATTCTCTAAGGCACAGAGGAAGCTGAGATGAGTTTGGTACCAAGGACAGCAAGTGGAAGTTCTGCATTTGTGATGATCTAGAGAAGGAAGAATACATATAACAAATGGGCACTAGAGGTGATCCATTACCAAGTAGAGAAACCACAAGATGGGATCATAAAAGCTGGGCCAGAGTGAGGTAGATTGGAAAGCAACTGGACCTCAGACTGAATGCGCCTGAATGCTGGGAGCTGAGGAAAAGTTTTGAGTTTGTGGGAGAGTATTCAAGGAGGGGTGGGAGACAGTCGATAAGATCCCCAGGTGCAGGGAATAACAGTGCCAACACTCCATCCCCAGTCCAGGAGGCATCTGGCTTCATTTGCATATGTTTGGATCGCCTAGCATTAATTTTCATCATGAGGAATGGTAGTGAATGATTTAGGATGAGGTTAGGGCATCCATTGATCTCTCTGAAGAACAGGCCTTCGATAAGGCTGATAGCTAATTCTCAGGAAAGTAAAGAAAGAAGAGTCAGCTCTTGCTTTTGTCTGCACTTGGACTTGGCTTGCAAATTACAACTGTTCACACTTTGCTTCCATTTCTGGGTGCTGAGAGACATTTTCATTTAACCTTTTGAACAACAAATGTGTTCTAAGTTTTAAAAAGTGATTCTTTTGTTATGTGGAATGGTATTGCCTCTTAATAGTATATGGGTGGCAGTGCCTAATTTGAAATCTTGCATCAGCATCCTTACAATTGCATAAGTGTTGGAGAAAGACCTGCAGCTGCATTAACCATTTAAGTATTACATTTTAAAGACATGAGGCAACACTTATTTCCTTAGGTAGAATGATGATATATATATATATATAATTAAATTAAACAAATTCAACTCAGAGTAGAGATAGGAGAGAGTTGGAGAAAAAGGAAAAGGGGGAGAGGAGGTTGTGGGCAGAGATACAGAGAAGGAAAAGAGGGGATGTGATAAGGAAGGAAAAGCTGAGAAAAAGAAATTGAAATAGTATATGAACATCTCATATTCACATTCATGGTTGGGAGTGATTATACACTGAGATTCTTACATCCTCTTTTTTGTTTTCCTTTCTTGCCTGCCTTTCATTAGATTGAGTGTGAATTTAGAGTTTAAAGGTACCGTGTTCTCATGTCACTTTTTAATTTTTTTCTGGGCAGACTTTGGAACCTTCTATCCCAAACACTACAGCACTGCCTTCTCTAACTTTAAAAGAGGCCAAGGGAATTCTAATTAGAGATAGTGTTTCTTGGGAGCTTAACTCTTCCTTTTAATTCTAAGTCTTGATGTGGGTCACTTCAAACACTTCCCAGTCAAACATTTAATTACCAATTCTAATGTCGACACACTTATTTACCTGATGTCAAAGGGCTATAGAACACAAAAAAAGACTTAGATTCCCGTGTCTGACACAGAGGGGCAGATTTAGAAAGGGCAGTCCTATGTGGAGTTTCTGCTTCAGTGATTAATTTTTCTGTCTACAGTCCAAAAAAATATGGCTGGAGAATAAGAACATGTGTAATCAAAAACAAAACTGAACTGGACAAACACACCCCATCTCCTTGATTTGGCTCAGAAATAGGAAATTCTTATGTTCTTGGACATGGTATCCAATTCTGATGCAAAACACACTAGCCACTTTTCAGACATGCAATTTCTATAAAAATGGCATGGAGAATGTCAAGGAAAGAATCCTGTGGAGGAGGGTCACGGAGACACCCCAGGAAGAGTTCTGTTTTAAACTGATGGGCAAAGCTGCCTGCAGAATGGAGCACCAAGACTCAGGCTGTTTGGAGACTCTGGAATGTGACTGAAATTTCTGATGGAAACAGCCAGTCACCCTTCCCTTCCTAAGGGAAAAAAAGAGCAACTTTTAACTATGCTGAAACCATGGCCATAAAAGAGAAGACACAGTGCTCTGAAAGTGAGGGTCTCATTTCTGATCATGCTTCTCCTTCCTCACGAGCTGAGGGCCTGGGAGGACATGTGCTATGAGAATTGGCTGTGATGACTGATTTTCATATAATAAATTTTTCTTAAAAGAAAAAATATAGAGTTCAAATCTCCTGAGTGACTGCTGGATTTCTTTTTATTTGTCTCTGACTTTGCAAAATTAAAATTTGGGTTTCTTATAGTCTATAAGAAAAGTAAGACGTTGTATTCTGTGTTCTACTCTCCTCAATGTGAAAATTATATTTGTTTCCTTCTCTCATTCTTGAAATTTTATTTTCAATGTGATTGAATGAACTGAATTTTGATTCTTCCTTAGTTCATGTTCTCATTGCTTCTGGGGCTTGAAAATATTTCCCTCTTTGCTGTAAATGTAAAAACAGAGAAAAATAACACAAAGAGCTACAAGTCATTTAAAGTCTACTATCAAGATAGACATTCTTTGAGTTGTATAGCCTTCCTTTATTCCTCTTACTGGACTTAAAATACATTTTATTTTACAAGATTATGACCATTCCAGATACTGGAAAAATTCAATTAAAAGGCTAGAGAATAAGCCACTCCTTAAAAAAATGATAAGCAGCTGCATTATTGAAGAGTTTATGGAGCTGTAGTGACAGTAACAAACACAGATGAAGCAATTATGAATTTCATGAAAATAGATAAAAATCCAATTGGAATAATGAGGCTGGCCCCAGTGAACACCTGTTTATAGTCTTAATTTTGCCTTAAGGAGATACTACCGAGGTCCTCCAACAATGATAAAATCAATAATGGATCAATATGGATAAATGTGTTGGGTACGACCCTTTGTCCTAACAGACAGTTAACAGCTGGGTTTAGTTTTACTGGGATTTACTTAAAGACTTGCAACAGTAAATAATGGTGCATTTAAGAATATTTGCCGGCTTTGATTTAGTGAGTTTGGCAGGTGGCAGTGGCCTTTCAATGGCATATGGCTTTGAGAAATTACATCAATATATGCATACAACATGTCTCTCCCTCTAGTTCATGCGTCAAGTTAATTAGTAAAGAATCCTTGGTTTAACAGTTTTATAAGCAAATATTCTCCTGTGCAGGTTGAAGAAAATAACGCGAAGAGACCTGAAAGAGAGAGTGAAGGCGCCTAAAAAGTTCTGCAGGAATTTTTAATAGCAGGATGCCCAGATAGAGTGATAGATGCCAATATGTGTATTTTCGCAATCCTATAATATTGTGAAAGACAGATCCAGACTTGTCTAATGAGGTCATGTTAACCTCTTCGCAGATAAATTACTTATAAGTATAATATTAAAGGAAATAGAGAACACATATCCAATCTATCTCAAATGTTTCTATTAGAGGACTTATACATTGTACCCCTGGTAATAATGAGAAATTCTGATGCCCTTCAAGAGGATGTGAAACTAAATGAAAATGCAGGTGAATAACTCTGAATATGTTTAATGCTATAACCCCCTTCATATTTCATCTTGGGAAGTCATAGAGCAGCAGAAAAAATATAAACACAGTATATGGGAAAAAGTAAATGGGGATTTTGGTTTTACCTTATGTTTTTTAGATTTGGTTTATTTGGGGTACTTTTAATTGTAGAGTCACATTAGAAACAGTAAATGATTATATTTATAGGAACTATAATCAAATAAACCCATACTATGTTTAAGATAATTCCACAGAGAAATTCATCTTTGAAGATGAAAAGGCATCATATCCTTGCAAATCAAAAATTTGTATATTTAGTTTCCTATGCAATGTCCTGTAGTTCATGCACAGAAAAAAACCCAAGTTTCTGGCACACTGCACTAGAATTTAAGCTATTTTCAAAAGCATCTCTCTCTGAAGTTCCCCGAGTACAACCTGTTTGCTTCTTTAATTTTACTTTTTGTAACACAAGAAACTTCTAGTGCTAGAAAATTAAACATCACCACAAAGCCATAGTGTCTATTAAAATAAATGGATGTTGCATTTGTTTTAAGATCAAATATTTTGAAAGCATATTTCACTCACTTTCATATAAAGAGTTCCTTTAACACGATTCCAGACATATCATACTCTAGAGACACAATATTTTAGGCAAGAAAGTGTATCACCTTCTTTTTGAGTTTTACAATCTTACAGCCGGATATGGTTATAAGTAGGTTCTTAAGTACATATATTAAAACGAACATTTACAAAGCTTAACGTATCAACTATACATACTGTCGAAAATCACTCCTTCACTTACAAGTTAACTAAAATTAACTTTTAATATGAAGTGCCAAGAAAAAGTCAAATGAGATCTTAACTTGAATCTGAATAGGGACAATCACCCCACTTGAAATGCCACTGTGTCTGCTCCCAAAGAGGACAAAATATGTAAATCATTTTTCTTTAGCAAAGAAGCTGAACATGTTCACTTCGGGCAATCTTATACAACACACACACACACACACACACACACACAGAAATCCTAAAAAACCAACTCAATCCAGATTTCACATATGAAGGAAAAAATTGCTTGGGAATCTATGTGGCTCAGGGACTCTTCAATTACCTAGCAACCTCTCTTCACGGTTTGTTTTTAATTTTGAACATTCAGCATACAAAGGCAAAGATTTGATAAAGGTGATGCAAACTGGAACTTTAAAAACAGTGGAAACAAACACGGAAACTTTTAACAAATGGAAGCAAAAAACGATCCCTACCTTTTTTTTGAGAGTACGATGGCGACCGCACTTGAGAAAAAGTAGGCTTTTCTTCAGGGAAATATTCAGGTTGGCTGTATTGATTCAGGGCCATGTCCAAGTCAGAGTCCTTGCTTTTCTGCATGTTTCCAGGGTAACTACAGGTATAAGGCTGATTCACTGCCCAGGCCTGTTCCATATATATGTTGTTACTGGGCACAGTCTGAGCGTTGCAACCACCGAAACCCGGACTATCTTCAAAATACGCGTAATAATCAGTGGCCTGCATGTAGCAATTGCTGCCGGCAGCTGGGTGCACTTCATATAGTTCTTGCATACAGTAGTTCATTTTGTTACCCGGGTTCAGTTTCTACTTTACATATACACACACTCTATGCACGCATTCACCAACCCCATACGCCCCAGAGCCAGGCATATACACCGAGAAGCTACATTCATACACATGAAACAAGAAAGATGAATAAACACCACCACCAACACGAAACCCAGCCTGCTTTACTTTGAAATAGCACCCGATGTGCTAAAATCCTATTTAGATTGAGGTGTCTTTGGAGTTCTCCTGCCATTCAAACATATTGGAAAGCAGATTTATGACTAGCAAAGGTCTTAAGCTGTGAATGCAGCTAATTCCTGGGGAAGATGGCAGGCAGGTAGAGATGACCTCCACCCAGCCAAAGGAGTGACAGGCAAGACTATTCCTATAATCAAAACCCAGGAGATTAATTTTATATGTTGTTTTTACCCCTCTCGACCTGATTAGAAAACAATTACTCACTATTATGTCATTTTAGTTGACAACTTAAGTACAGAACATTATAAAGACATCTTAGAGAAGCTCCTTGGATACACAGAAAATCCTAAAATCAATAATCTAGTTTATTAGCATGATCCAGAGAAAATCCAGTTGTAATGAGTCCCAGGACTGACTCCAAAACATTAATCTAGTCTTACGATGTTAGAGGTTAAATCTGTCATTACATATCATGGATTGGTTTATTTCCAACCATCTTCCCAAAGACACACATGTCCTGCAGGTTTTACAACATACCACACTTGAAAATGCCCCTGGTGTCCGTGCATATGGTCTGGTTTCCTCCTTGTGCCTGAAATTTTTCTACATCATTAGCACACATCTACACAAGACCTAAAGTTTAAATTCACTTTGCTCAATTCTGTCTTCATGTTTGGCTTCTTTGTGCACGAGGGAGACTGCATGCCAATACCCTTCTGTGAAGACGCCCCCTCTGTTTTAGCAGCTGTTCCTGTCTGTTCAAGCTGAACAGCAGTCTTAATGGTAGTACGTACAAAACTGGGTACCTCTATCATTGTTTCCATTCAACTATACTTTTGAGATTATTTTTCAGCTTAGTTTTGGTTTAAGAAGTATTCACACATTTGCCATTTGAAGACAGTAATCTAAGAGGGAAGGATATTTCTATAAGAATCACCATATCTGGTAGATGGAAACTAGAATTTTGGTCATGCTCATAATGCATTATATACAGATGTCTAAGTATACAGCCTTATACCTGAAAATTATGCAATATTATAAACCAATCTTACAAAAAAGAGAGAGAAAGTCATATCTGTCAATTAAAATACTAGCAAATATCAAATTGAACTGTGAAGTCTTGTGAAGATGATTGTTAATGGTTTGTTCTCACTGTAGATGGTGGGAATATGTGGGTATTCACATAGGCTTGTGTGTTCTAAGTCATGATTCAGGAAGAGTGGTATTGGTTTTCTTTTGAAGCTAGGGATTCTTTCTCTTCTGGATACTTAGTTTGTGAGGTGAAGCTCAGGGGGTGATGTCTACATTTGGGTTCCTGCTAGTCCAGGAATGTGTCCCCTTGCCAGTAGTTCCCTCCTAAGGGACAAGGTGATATTGTAATTTTTATTTATTCTATTTTAGATATGTGCTCCAGTCAATTTTGAAATGGAACCCTAGGATAAGAGATGTTTGTCATTCAACAAACATCTCTGAGGTGTGTATTAAGCACAAAAGCATGGAGGTGGTGAGGATATACATGGTTATTCAAAAGTATCACAGTGTCTGCTGCTGAGCAGTTTACTGGCAAGTGCATTCAATATCTAAGTGGGCCATGGTGGAGCAAGGGAGTCTTTAACTGCTGACTTTATAAAGGTAGTAAGAAACTATCGATTTGAAGGGACAAGGTGAAGAATTCAAGAACAAGCAGATGATGAGACAAAACTAGAAGAAACCTAGACAGAATCCATGGATGTTTAGTAATAAAACTTCTCAAAAAACTGCAATTGAACTCTAAAACGAGTGAAGGAATTTTCTCCAAATTCATACCTCTGAACCTGGAAAGTGAATCACAACATCCTAGAAAGCATGAAAAATTCCAAAAGGAATAAAGAACACAGTTCACATTTTAATAGTGTTTTTACTCTCGGATTACTTGTAAAACAAATAGACTTATTCACAAGTGTTTTTAAGAATACATACACATAACATCACAATTAACATTTTCTCCCTACTGAAAATGTCAAAACATTTCACTGGAAGCAATGACTATTTTCTGAAAACCCCAGGGAAAAGGATCCAGGCCTTATGTTTTTTGTCTGATCTCAATTATTTATCTCAAATTTCCCAAAACTAATCTGAAAATTAACCTTTCAATAAAGCCGTTTTCTTTCCTGGCAAACTCACATGTTCCAAGTCCTCTTTTTCTGGGTAGGAGCCACGTGTCAAATCCATTCAATTTTGCAGTTTTGCCCAATGCATTTCCTGGCTTCTTTTCTGTTTCATCGAGGGCATAAATCCAAGCAATTTCTTCTTTTCACCATATAGACTAAAGCCAGAGTCTCAACTTTCATTCCAAAGGAACACATAAAAAGCAATTTTCAGAGATATCTAAATGTGCTCTAAAAGTCAGTGTTATTTCCTTCCTCCCACCCCCAAAACTGGATATACATACTGTAGTGAAAAAGGGAGAATAATTTATAAAAATCTTTACTACTCTCATTTTTTTTAACCAAACACTTGGAAGACACCTGAGAGTCAACAGCATTTTCACTGAAACAAAACAATCCTGACTATCTGTGTTTCCCAATACCATTTGTTAGAGAAACCTTCTTTTCTCTATTATATGGCTGTGGCTCTATTGTCAAATATTAACTGTCCATATTTGTGTTGGGTTATCTTTGGACTTTCCATTCTATTCTACTGGCCTGTATTTCTGTTTTTGTTCCAATACTATGCTGTTTTGTTTACTGTTGCTATGTAGTGTAGTCTGAAGTCAGGAATCTCCATTTCTCTTATTTTCTCTTAGATTACTTTAGCTACTCAGGGCCTTTTGGAGTTCCATATAAATTTTATAATTGTTTGTTCAATGACTTTGAAAAAGTCACTGGTGTTTTCATAGATATTACAAAATGTTGGCAAGGATATGGTAAAAAAGAAACTCTCATCCACTATTGATTGTAATGCAAGTTGGTGCAGCCTCTATGGGAAATGGTATGGAGATTTAAGAAAATAAAAATGGAAATTCCATATGATCCCACAATACCTCCATTAGGTATTCACCCTAGAAATATGAACTCTCTAATGAGAAGATTTATACACTCATATACTCTTTGTTGCACTGTCCACAACTGCCAAGCCATGGACCCAACCTAATTACCTTCAGTAGATAAATGGATAAAGAAACGATGGAATATAAATTCAGTGGAATACTACACAGCTAGTAAAAAGGATGAAATAGTGGCTTCTGGACAAAATAGATAGCCCTTGAGATGGTTATGTTAAGTGAATTAATTCAGATAGTAAAAGATAGATATCAATGGTTTCATTTACCTGTGGAATATAAATAACAAAAAATATATATGGGAAAAATACAGCAGTAATAAATCTTGAACTTAGTTAAAGAATTTAATGGCTACCTGAGAGAATGCAGAGAAAAAGGAGGATATAGGAGAGGGAGACAAATGGCGTAGTGGCATAGATAGTTTGGTGGAAGGTGAGTGAAACCTGTGCACATGTGGAGGAGCAAAACTGTAACTTCAAAATTTAAATAAAAAATCCTGAATCTGCTCAGAAATATTTGAATAGGAAAAAACTTTCAAAACATTTAGGAGAACCTGATTTCTTACTACCTTTTGGAGATAACAGTAGAAAACTTGCTGAAATGCATTACCTATACCAGGAGAGAATATTCTTTTCTTGTAGTAAATGCATGAGACTGTCATTACTATTAGTTGAATGTGGAATTCACTACTCACACTGAATTTGAAATATAGCCCCTTGCATCCAAATAGAAGCAATCACAGTGCTGCCACTTGTGATTGATCTGGTGTGCTTCTTTGTAAATTCAATAAGGAACTTAAATGTATTATGTGTCACAAATGAGGTGAGCTTCAGTAAGATTGTTTTCTTATTTCCCTGGCTGACTGCTCTAATTTAGTTACTTAAAGAGAAGCTGAAGAGTTATTTGATCTACAGTGCATTGAATTGCCTGAATTGTACTGGGGAGGACTTTAATAATTCTCATTAAGAGTGTTGCAATCCATAATAATTTATTGTATAAATACACCTTGGTCTATGACGAGAAGGAAATAACCTAAAGGATAAAGCTGACACCTTTGCTTGAAAACCTCATAGATAAATAACAGATCCTTTAGGTCTTTGAAGGAGGAGGACCACTGTTTTTCTCTCTTCAACTCTATTTTCCTCTTTTGTCAACTGTCTTTGTTTTCATATATGGCTGCCCATTGGAATCACCCAAGAGACTTAAAAACACCAGTGTCACCCTCAGAAATTCTGACTTAATTTATGTGGGGTGGAACCTGAGCATGAATATTTTTTTAATGTTCCCCAGCACTGCTGTTCTACTAGGTGTCTAGCCCTAGCTCAGCTCCGGTCCCTTCACTATGCACCAGGGCACCCTCTATTCTTTTTCCACCATCTGCAATTTCATGGCACATTTCCCTTAGTTCTTAAAAGTTCATCATCCACACCTCAACCTGACTTCACCTGCCCTTGAGATATCTAATCAAACAGAGGAAACAGGTCAAAAGACTTACCAAGAAAGAACTGAATCCAAGGAAATGTGATAACTATGACATGGGAAGCCAGGAAGTATCTGCCTAGCTTCACAGAAGAGGCAACTTGGGATCTGGCTTTTAAAAAGAATTTAGTGATGGAAACTGGAGATACTAAACAGCTAGTAGAAGTGTCTTAGGAAGAATGTCATCAACTATACTTGCATAAAGACACATAAATATGAAGAAAGTTAAGACAACAGGCCAGAGACTTTAACTTCTATTCTAATGCTTGTTTTGCTCTAATAACAGAACTTTTGGATTTTATTTGGGCTCATGGTCCTTGGGAAAATGCTGTCTCTCTTGATCTGGATGTATCTGCCTGACTAATATCTTGTTCAGAGAAATATAATAGAATAAAAGTTGTAAGTAGTGTCTACGAAACTGAAAAGACAACTTAAAAAGACAATTTATTTGCTTCTTTTCCTTAGTTCCTTCTTCCTGTTGCCTGGAATGTGAATATGATGGCTGGAGCCCCAGTCATTTTGGCTTATGAGGATGAGAACCTACTCTAGAGAAGGCAGAAGTATAAGATGGAGCAGTCTAGGTTGCTAAAGTCCGTAGATGTGCCATAATAGCCCAGATTGCCAAACTCTGGAATTTTTTCCTCAAGAGAGAAATTTTAAATGTAGAGCGCTATTTTCTCATTGTGAAATAATAGTACTCATCGCATAGATTTTTGTGAATATTGAGTTAATGTATGCAAAGCCCTGAGAACAGCGATGGTATAATAAATGATATAATTATATATACACAATAATTGCTATTGAAATTCTTTAGCCTCTATCTTGAATTACTTTCTCTTTTTAGTCTACATTTTCACTCTAGGTCAGGAGTCCTTAGCTTTTGCAAAATAGGGCCCATGGTATTTTGTAAATAAAGTTTTATTGGAACATAACCGTACTTACTAATTTACATATTGTCTATGATTGCATCGATATCAACTAAAGTTACAGTGGAAGATCTGGGTAATTGTGATAGAGACCATCTGGCCTGCTGAAAATATTTAGTATTTGGCTATTTATAGAACACGTTTGCCAGTCCTGGTCTCGTGGATCTTATCTTTTTTTATAACTTCAAATAATAGTGAAATGCTGATAATATCCATATGCATATCTCTACCCCACATATCTTTAAAACCAGAATCTTATATCCAACCATCAACTTGACATCTTCATTTGTATAACAAGTAGGCATCTCCAATTTACTTCTTTTCTATCTCATTCCCACCATCCACCTGGAGATTTCAGCAAAGATCTTTGGGGTTCTTATTCAGTCCTTTTCTTCATGACCTACATTCAACCCATCAATAAGTTCATTGGTTCTTTCTTAAAAAATATTTTTAACCCAACTACTTTTCTGTCTCCACTGCTATCCAGCTAGTCTATACTGTCACCATTTCCTCACTGGATTCCCCAAGTGGCCTCTTTACTGGCCTTACCCCATTTAGTTCTTTATTGATATAGCAACCAAAGAGTTTTAAAAACTTCCAGTCAGATTCTATCAATTCCCTACAGTAAATACTCAATGACTTTTCACTGCATTTAGAATAAAATCTAAACTCTTTACAAAAGGTGGCTTTGCCCTATCTCATGTCACCTTCCCTCTTTCTTTCATATAATTTAGTGAGACCAAAAACAGTGTGCTTATTATTCCTTGAGCACTCAGTTCTTGCTTGCCCCAGGGACACTGCACATGTTCTCTACCGTCTGAAATTCCCCTTCCTTTGGTTCTTCACAGGGCAGAGTTCTTACTTTAAATGTCATGTGTCTGTATTTCAGGAAGCTATTAATTCCATCATAGGCTTGATTGCCCTTGACACTCATATCTATGATAATAGTTACTCTCAGAAAAAAACTGGAAGTTTCTCAGTGAACCACAATCTATGTACATTTTAAAAAATAAGACAGTTTTCTATATTGCAATAAATGGACTCTCGGGCTTGGAAAGTTCTTGGGAGACATCTGTCTGTCTAAAGGTGGGACAGTTTTCTCTTTTGCTATGAGAGAACATAGATAGACCTGCTTATTTAAACCTACCTGAGTTGAGGTTATGGAATTATGAATGGGGGTCATCACTGGCAGTTGTCTCTGCTCTGAGAGAGGTATAAAAAAGTTTGAACCATTACCAGCCCTCTCAGAAGCACCTAATCACATTGAGGAAAGATCTCTTTAAAGGGGTTGGGTTCCAGATACTACTCTTTGAGGGCTGAAAGCTTATCTGAATGTTAGTGTAAGGAAACCCCTGAAAGTTGACTTTTCTTTTTTATAATGCAATTGCTTGACTTCAGTTATTTTTTTGCCCAGGCCTCCATTTAAAAGGGCAAATTCAAACAAACCCAGGTGGGTCACACCAGATAAAAGTTAGGTTGCCTCTCCCACCATTTGCCCTGAAGGCTTCTTTGTTTTATGGATTCTGGTTGATTTGGATAGTTGATCATTTTTACTTTCTTTTATACATACATTTGCCAATAATGAGTGAGCCAGCAAAACCCTAGACCTCCTACCCTCAGACCCATTAAAATCAGAGTCCCAGGTCTGTTTTCTTTCTTTCTCCCTCACATCGCCCCCCCCCCCACCCCTTTTCCTCTCTTTATCTTCCCACGACCTTCCTGTGGCCCAGTTGTGCTGTATAATTTCCAGGTTTTCTTAAGTGATAAAACTTTCTTTTTTTTCAAAGTTTTCTGATGGGTATTACTAAAAGGCAGTAAGAACTAACTGTAAGGGTCGGTCCAGTGTAACATTGACTTAAAAATGAAAAAACAACTGTGGGAAAAACCATCAGGGTCCAGGTGAGTGCCCCTAGGGCTTCTAGCTGATAGCATCGCTAGCAATTGCCTGGGACCAACGCAAACAGTTAGGTAATATATTTTTGGGGAAACAAAAAAAATTTGGAGCATGATCTCTTGGTCTTTTGATGTCTGGAATTTTCTCTCTCTCTTTTTTTTAAGTACTCCAAATTAGTCCAGCTCCAGAACAGGGATCACTATCTCTCCAGGGCTCCAGCATATCAGAACCCTCTGGAGGCCTTCTCCAGGACACCAGGAGATCATTGCTGGCACTTCTGAGCTGTGCAGTTCATAGGTACTTGACTTAACTTATGAGGAAACTGAGTTCCAGAGGGACAGAGTAACTTCTGCCACATGGCAAGTGGTAGTTTTTGGGACTAGAACTCACTTCTCCTTTGAGTGGATCCTGTAGAACTTTATTTTTGCAATTAACCCTAGTGCTTTAGATGAAAAACCTACTGTGGAGGGAGGGAGGAACTTAACACAAGCTGTCCCTCCTCAGAACTTCCACTCAGTTATTAAAAAACCTCATGAGTCATGATATTTTCATGCCAAACTCCAGCCATTTTGAAGCTTTTTTACTTCCTTGGTCCTAAGTGTGTTAATTAGCATGTATCACTTTCCTCCTAGATATTGTCATTATTTGACCCTATTTAAATTAAATACAGGACTATTGAATTCATATGTCCCCAAAGAAGTCCAAAATACCGGTCCTAAGAGATACACTGAAGAAAAAGCAATACAAAGGGGTTCCATGTCACATGAGTTAGAGAAATGATGTACTGTCTCCTTTCTTGGAGGGTCACAAAAGAAAACTACCGAACTTTGTATGACTCTGTACAACTCAGCATTTTCTGAACACAGCTGAATATCTTGTAACATCTGTTAGAAATGTTCTATAAAACACTTAGAAATGTGGATTTCTGATCTGTAGAGTAGATGTTAGAAGCAAAGTCATTTGTAGAGATACATCACCTGGAAGAACAATGTTTTTTTTTCTTAGCTCATTTACCAAGGAAGAGCCTGGGAAGTGGCTGAAGGGGTGTCCTTTTTTTCTTGACTGAAGAACACTACCAGCCACAAGAAGTAGGAGACACACAGATGTGCAAATCCTCAGGTGGAGACAGACCCGGGGCTTTGTGTTCTGGGACTGACACTCTTTTGACAGGAACAGAAACTCAAGGCTCTTCTCTCTTAAAACACTGTATGTTTTAAATTTGCTTCTAAGTTTTTCTTTTTTATTGAATAAAAGCTTTTGGATGGTTCTAGTTTGTGATAATTCTACTGAAGGGAGGCTTTTGTTCACAACCCATCACCAAGTAGAATATGCTTTGACAAAAATGTGCTTGAGAGAGAGACAGTGTGTTTTAGTAGTGTAAAGGGACTGGATCCTGATCTGCAATGGAAAAGAAATGGCTCTGATGAGAACACTGAAGTGGGAACAAGATACTCCCTGGCCTGTGCTGATGGGAGAAAAACCCATTTATGAACTGAGAGATTTCCAAGGAGAAGGAAGTTTTCATAAGTTGGCTTCTGAGGACCTGAACACTTTCAGGTCTAAGATTTGGTGATTGTATGTTTTATTTCATTAAGGTGGAATTGCTTGCCCTCACAGATGGCAAAGTAACCACAAACCCAGTTACAGCAGCTTGCTACTAGATGGAAGAATGTGTCTTTTTGCTGAACGAATAGGTCAAAAAACAAACAAATAAACAAACAAACAAAAAAAACCCAGCCCTGTGAGGGTTCTTAAAGACAGTAAAATAGATTGCAAACCCATAGGTCAGTGGTTCTCAAAATGTGGTTCCCAAACAGCTTATCATCTTCTGAAACTACTTAGAAATGCGAATTCTCCAGGCCCATTGGTTCAGCAACTCTGTAGGATAAGATCAGCACTTCATGTGTGTGAACAAATCCTACTAGAGATTCTGATGTAGGCAGATTTAAGGAAGGCATCGATGATCCCATAAGCTGGTCTCTGCCCACTCTTTAGGCCTCACTAGCTGTCCCCCTTGACTCTGGGTTCTCAAAGCTCCTTTCAGTCTTCTGTTTCCTCCTTGCCCTGAAAGGTATATTTCTTTGTCCTTGATCTGAAACCTCATCACCATGCCCATCCCAACCTGAAATCACCTTTACTTTTCAAGTTAAACTTTGAAGGCTTCCTTCATCATGTGGGCCTGAACTGTTTTTTTATTCTTATCTCTTGCCATTTACTCTTATAACCTTACTTTTACAAAACCATTTGTAGTTTTGCCAAATAGCATCACTATGCCTTTGCCACACTGGATTCCCCCTTCCTACCTTATCTTTATTACACATAGTGATGCAAGCCCTGTTAAATGACTTTCATCTAGATGAAATCATTTAAGTTCCAAGGCAATCTTGTGGGTAATTATTTCTGTTTTAAGACCTAAAGATGTTAAGTAACTTGCCCAAGGTCATAAGGTCAATCAATGGGAATCTGAATGTTGTTTTATTTGGCAAACCCTGTGTTAATTTCCACAATACTGTGCCTCCACTTAGAATATCATCTGTCCAAGTAGAAAACTGAAATAGTTATTTATATTTGTGTTTACATCTATGTTTTCTTGAAGTCAGTGCATTACAAATCTAGTGCTTACATCCTGCTTAGTTAATATATGGGTTCACAATAAGTATGTTAACAGTTGCTTAATAAATGAATGAATAAAGGGGTATGGACAATAGATGAATGATCTAAAAATTACACATTTCAAGATTATAATAATGCGTTTTCTCTACACAAACAGGAAGATAAGTTAGAATACAGGATGTGACTATCAAGTCAGCTACAGTTTACTGTTCTGACATCACCAGTCGACTTATAATGGGGTCCAGGATATGCTGAGCTATAACAATCTGACTTGCAGTGATCGTTTATGGCTTCTTAGTTGTCTCTTTGAGGGAACTACAAACTTAACTATGTCAGACAAGTACATTTACAGGCTAAGAATATTTCTAAACATCTATAACAGATGGTCCATCCGTGATCTTCGTTTTTTGCCTACTGAAAAATAATACTTAGTGTGGTTCCCGGCTAAAGTCAAGATTTGATCCTTTTACATTTTTAAGTAATCTCTTTTCAAGTGCTCAGTATCCCCAGAGGCATCTGTGCTATTTCAGAACCTCTCTTCCAGAGCATTTTCAACGGATGGAAGAGTGTGAGTGTCTAGGGTTCTAGCATATGTCTTGCATCACGAATTTTATTCTGATTGATGTTTCCTAAGACCAAAGGCAAATCAGAAAGTCACCTGGAGCTTTAAAAGAATTAGCTAATATTCAAAAAGAGCTCTAGGCCAAACTGAAAATATATGTATATATTGTAGAAGCAAATACAGATCTGTACCCTTAAGTTTGGGAATTGAAAGAAAGGTAAAGATTTTGAAATATATTTTAGAGCACTGTTGTCAGCACTATTTTCTTTTCTAAGCTAAGAGTAGGATGTGTTCTTTTTTTTCCCCATAAATGCAAAAAGCAAACTGAATGATTCTAATGTAGCCTGATGAAATTTTGACTTCATGGCCTAGAAAATATATACAATAAAATTTCAGTTTTGGTGTTGCTTTAATTAGAACATTGGCTAAATAATATTGATGAAGTTCACTGCATACTTTCTTTATAACCAAACAATAAGATGGGTTGAAGTATTCACATTCATCTTTTTACAGAGTAGAAAATTAAGGGGATGGTTTTCTCATCTTTTCATAGGATCCTTCCAATTAATGGAAAAACTTAGTATTGAAATGTTGGGCCTTAAATTTCTACTTTAGAATCACTTGTCCCACGTCCACACATTGCATTTCTAATTAGAAAATAATTTTAATGTTTTGAAAATTCTAGACAACTATTACGTATTTCAACACAAAGTCCAAGGTAATTATAGTGATATATCTGTTTTTGCAAGGATGTACCTAGTTTAATCCCACTTCATTACTTTATTTTGATCAATACATTTGCTTCCTTTTACACCTGGAAAAAATTCTCTTTAATATTTTACAGTTTTATGGCTATTATTTATGCCTTTTGTTAATATCGCCCAGCCATTCATTTAAGTATTCTTAAGTTAATCACACACAGCAAGTAGATCCAGTTCCCCCTAGTTTAATGTGTTAGGATGAATATTTCATTGTAATCACACTGATGGACTTGATTTGAAAACTTGAGTGTGGTTGAGTGGAATGGTTTTGACACTTAACATCTAGAGTATACTTTCTTTATTCCAGAATAATTTGGCAGAGATTAATTTTAAAACAAATTTCCCTAATAACAGGAATAATGAATGAATGAGTCATCTGCATTTACTTTCCTTTTTCACCTTTAAGAACAACTAGTGCAAAATTGAGTCTCTGGCACAATGGAAGTAGTTTTCAAAAGAGTTATTCTTTGTTCACTAACAGCTCCGTTCCCACACATAGACTTGAAAATGTTGAGAAATATTAAAGGTAAAAAGTTCAAAGGACTGAAAATGCTGCAAATGGATGAACCTTAAAAACAAGAATCTCAGTGAAAGATACCAGTCATAAAAGACCACATATTATAGGATTCCATTTTTGTGAAATATCCAGTAAAAACATATCTGTAGGGACAGAAAGCACAAGAATGGCAGCCAGGGACTGGGATAGGAATAAAGAATAAGTGTAAATCAGTTTAAGTGTAAATCAGGCTGATGGGAATTTTCTAAAATAAGATCATGATGATGGTGGCACAACTATATAAATATATTTACTAATAATTTTGAAACTGTACACTTCAAGCAAGAATTTTGTGGTATGTAAATTATATCATATTAAAGCATTACAAAACATGAGGTTAGAAATAACTTGATTTAATTTCAACTGGTTATCAAAATAAAAAAAATCAAAAGTTCACATCATCTATAAATCAATATATCTGTGATTTCCTATGGAGTCTACACCATGCCATAGAAGGAAAACATGGACTTCCTCTGAAATTTGCCACTCAACTAAAAAGACATATCAACAACCAGAAACAGTATCTGACATGGTGAATACTTCAAGTAGAACAATGGGTTATTACTTCTGAAGCAATTCAGATTGAATTCATATTATTCTTTAAGACCAAAGTAAGCAGGCTATAGGACCTCCACTGCTTGGTTGTCAACAGAGTTGCTGCTCATTTCAAGTCTACACTCAAAATTCTTCCAACATGTCCATTTGGAAATCCCATGTAGGAAGTAGTGTGTCTCATTTAACATTTTGTTCTCAGAACATGGTACAGTATTGAACACATAGAACATATTCAGAAATATATTTGGTATAAATTAAGACTAATTCTATTTTCTGGTGAATCAAGCAGGGTAGTTTAGAAGTCACAAGAGATAAGCTGGAGCATAGGAATAGCTTTAACAAAACTTCACAATAGCATAAGGAAAGAAATGATTCATTTAACTGGGGAATGGAGAAAGAATTACAGTGGTAGTGATATTTGAAGTGGCCCTTGAAAGATGAGTGGAATAAAAGAGGATTTATAAAAATTTTTTTCAAAAAATAGCATCTGTTTCATGTTGGTACCTTGAGATCCAAATCTAGAAATGGTGACTTGAAATTCTTTGTTTTATTTCTAATGTCAAAGTAGTTTAGAAAGATGCACAGTAAATATCAAGATACACCACAATCTGCTGTTTTATAATTTCATATGATTTGGATTGTGGAAAGAAAAGCATATCCAGTTAAAACAAAAGAAGAAAATAGTCTTCATACTATGGAGAATCTGCTTTCTCTCATTACTACAGGGAAAGTTGTTTCTCAGACAGGTGTCATCATGTCATTTTAAATTTAAAAATGTAACAGGTGACAGAGAAACAAATAACTTTTACTTTTGAAACAGACATCCTTAGAGCACTGAGTGCTCTAAGGGTTAAATTTTATATTATTGTTTAGAAAATACACTTTATTCTAAGCCCATGAGATGATGAACAGCTCATCATTAAAGATAAAAACTTCCTCACATGAACATGTACATGATTTGGAAGATTGGAAATTGTTTCTGAATCACATACTTAAATCTAAATTTGTATAGGAAAAAACATGTGATACAACCTTTTTTTTTTTGCCAAAAATGCATAATCTAATTCTGACCATGAGGAAATACTAGTCAAACCTAAATTAAGGGATATTTTATAAAATAATCAGCTTAAATTCCTCAAAAATGTCAAATGCCATGAATAACAAAGAAAGGTTGCAAAACTATTTCAGATTAAATAAAAAAAAAATGGGGTAGGGAAGGGAAAACCATAACCAAACTAAATGCCTAATTTTGACCTGGAGCCTGAATCAGAAAGCAAAACTGGTGTAAAGAACCATGATTGATAGTAAATTTGAGATTACTTTAAAGTGAAATATAAAGGAATTTATGGGTTTGCCTTAACAGATCTAAGAAAGCATCAAATCATTCAGACTTGAAGACTTGATAGTCATTTACCACAATTTTTTTACTCATACCACCTGGAACCATTCCCATTAGAATTGAACCAGCTCCAACATGCTCCTACCAGTTCAACATAACTCCAGTTGGCCCAAACTGGCTTCAATTGGATTAAAATGGCTTGAACCTTCCCTATTCTGCTCTAAACAACTCTAATCGGATTGAACCAGCTCTAATCAGTTCAAACAGTATCAAATGGGTTCCAACTGACTAGAACCTGCTCTAACCAACTTGAACCAGGTCCACCTGACTCCATCTGGTTCCACCTGACTCCAACTTGCAACAAGAGACTTGAACAAACTAGAACTGGCTTGAAGTAGATCCATCTGACTTTAACTGGCTCCAACAGGTTCTATCTCACTCAAACTGACTTCAACTGGCTTGACAAGGATCCAACTGGCTCCAACTGGCTTGAACCAGTTTCAAAAGGCTCCATGTAGCTTGAGCAGGCTCAAACTGACTCTAATTCACTTTAACCATATCCAAACATCTCCAATTTCAAATTGACTTGAGCTGGCTATATCAGAGCCAGATCCAACCAACTCTAACCAGCTTGGACTAGCTCCAACTGACTTGAACTGGCTTTGGTTGGCTCCATCTGGCTCTAATTGGCTCCACTGGCTAGAACTGGTTCCAACCAGCTTAAATTGACTACTACCAGATGGAACTGGCTCCAATAAGATCTAAATGGCTCAACCAGCACTAGCCGGATGCAAGCGTCTCCAAATAGTCCCAACCAGCCTGAATTGGCTCCAAATGGACTCAACAGTCTGCAAACAGCTCCAAAGTGCTCTAACCTTCCCTAGTTTGCTCTAAAATATTTTAAACAGCTGTAATTAGAGTGAACCAGCTTGAAGTTGTTCAAACTGGCCTGAACGATATCCAACCATCTCCAAACCATACAACAAAACTCCTTCCAACTGGCTCCAAATTTCTCCAATGGGCTACAACCAGCTCAAATTGGCTGGAACCAGCACCTACCAGGGACAACTGGCTCCAAATGGCTGTAGCTGGTTGAAGCCAGTTTGAATCAGCTGGAGCCAATTCAAGCTGCTTGGATCATGTTCAAACCTGTTAGAGCAGGTTTGAGCTGGTTCAATGATTACAATGTTTAGAGCATGTTATAGGAGACTAGGGAAGGTTAGGGGAAGGTTGGAGATGGCTGGATCTAGTTGGATATGGTTGGAGCCTGTTGGGACTGGTTGGAGCTGGTTGTATTCTGTTCAAGCTGGGTGGAACCCACTGGAGCCTGTTGAATCTGGTTTGAGCTGGTTGTAGCTGTTTGGATACAGCTGAATCCCATTGGAAATGCCGGAGCCAGCAGGATCTGATTGTAGCTGGTTTGAGCTGGTGGTAGCTGGGTTGAGTCAGCTGGACTCAGCTCAAGCTGATTACATCCTGTTTGAGCTGCTTAGAGCATTTCAATCAACTTTAAAAGCAGAGACCAATGCAAAAAGTAACAGATTTGTAATGAAACAACAGCAAAATCAAATAGACTTTGATTCATCTAAGTTTCAGGTTGATTTAGTGTTATATTCTTACAAATTAGTGGTAATTACCAGGCTTATGTTCTTGGTATTGCAAACCTTTTTTTAAAGAGAAATCATAGAAAAGGAATTTATTCCCTTTGCTTGGTGAAG
Source organism: Galemys pyrenaicus (assembly GCA_019455555.1). Lineage (NCBI taxonomy): Eukaryota > Metazoa > Chordata > Mammalia > Eulipotyphla > Talpidae > Galemys > Galemys pyrenaicus. The sequence goes on from JAGFMF010011681.1 coordinate 7,989,034, forward strand.
AAAAAAAGACTCAAACATAGAAGGATTACTTAATAAAGTTAGGAATAAGGGTATCATGTATAACCATGTAGGGATAATAAAAAAGCATTATTCTCTAAGTTTGGCCATAAATATTAAATGGGATGAACCCATTGCAGATATCTGTTTCCTTGGAAACCCATTCAGTTTAAACTGCAAAATATATCATGAACTTTTTTCCCTTAAAGGGCAGGAGGTTCTTTTACTTACATAGTCTTGACCTTTAGTTTTATATCTTAGGATTATTATAAGAAGTTCTTTCCAGGGCTAGGCAAACAGAGCCAAATAAGTATCTTTTCATTAGTTCTGAGGCTTAGCTTATGATAGTATGGCCTTTATAGTTGCACATTACAGGACAACTTTGGGTAGTTGAGGTAAAATCTGCCACTCACCGAATATTGCCATCTAGACTAATAAACCATCAACCCACACAGAGTATTCAAACTCAAATGCCAAGTGACTTCATAATATAGATAATTGAGTTAAATAGTCATATTTGCAAAGCAGTGCTATATTTTAAGAGGCAATAAAGTTTAATAAAGTCATGTCCCTTATATAAGTCAATAGTGATGAATGTCATGGGAATGGAGATTCACCAAAGATAATAATTCTGTTTCAGGTCAATGCCATGGAGAGTGGCTATGGACCAGCTAGGATTTCTGATTCTCATCTTATTACCAAAATTCAGCTGGCCTGGATTTCTAGTACCCTTGCAGTGCAGAGAGAGAAACAGAGTTATATTTATTTCACTGTAAACCGGGGAGGTTAAATTTAATTGAATTCTAGAATCTGAAAGACTAGTCTATAAGTATTGCTCATCATTAGTATCAGTCACAGAATAGACTATCTAGAGAAACATTCCCTGTGCCAATATAGGTCATAGCCACATGTGAAATAGTTCCACCATACGTTTGTGTATTTTGTCTGAAATATCATTGTTAGAGGCTACTCTTGGTCTGGTGTCTCCCCATCTCCAGGGTTTCCCAACATTTCTTCTCTCCTGGAGAAGAATAATAGAATGTTGTCTGAGGCACCAACATCTTCAGAGAATTTTATGAGTATATTATGGAGCATGAATATGTTTCTAGAAACTGAAGGTAAAGGAAGCCTAGACTTACTGGGTACTGGAAGTGGGATTCTGGACAGCTTACAGTCTCCTCTGTTACTGCAGATGCTATCCCAAAGAAAAGCAAGGACACTGAAAGAGATGTGTGAGGAATTGTTTCCCCAATTTATTCTGGAGCCAATACTATATTTCTAAGATAATCAGAGCTTATATTTTAGGGATCAGCAGTGATATAATGTATTTTGCCCTGTTTCCAAACAAAGGGAAATATGGTCACTATATTGGAGAGATACTTTTAAATGCCGTGTGAATTGGTTTCTTTACTCAATCTCAGGAGAAAATCAGTGATTTATCTGAGGGGTTTTTTTTTTAATCTGACTAATCTGACTAATTTTTTTTTATTCTTGGCTAAGTGTCAGAGCCAAGAGCCAAACCATGGTCTTCTGTTCTAAAGAGTCTCTATCTGCGTAAGAGCCAGGAAGCATTGACATGTTAGGCCAACTGTGTTACTTGAGGATTCCTTGGGTCCTTTTACTTAGCTTCATTGAGGTAAAGTTGACAAAATTATAAGATATTTAAAGCACCCATCTGATAACATGATTATGTAGATGTTGTAAAAGAACTTTTCCCATCTGATCTATCTATCTATCTATCTATCTATCTATCTATCTATCTATCTATCTATCTATCTATCTATCTATCTATCTATCTATCCATCCATCTATCTATCTATCTATCCTTTAAAAAATATTTATTTATGCATACAAGAGCTGGGGTGCAGGCAGTGAGAGGATTCACCAGAGACAGTGGGGAGCAGAACAAGTGGATGTACTGAAAACACTGCTAAGGGGAGCAGTGGGCCAGACAGGAAATGTCTGCAGTGCTGTGTGGGTCACCTCCCTGGCTGACAATCGAATTTGCTGTAGATTGCTTCATACTGCTGAGAAACCCAACCCCTTGCACCACAAGGAGGCCCCTTTAGCTATCTTTTTGAGGTTATAAGAACATTTAAGTTCTATTCTTTTAGCAAATTTCAACCATAAAATATATATTATTCAAATATCTTGATAGTCTATGATCAACATGCTACCCACACATTTGTTTAAATTAATGGAACTTTGTGTTCTTAATCACATGCTCAGGGTCAGCCTTTGGTAAGCATTGAGAAGGTGAGGCAGGTTACCTGTGAGGAGAATGCCCTTCCTGTTGCACAGTGTACAACCTGGCAAACTGCACAGTGGTATTTGGTAGTCCTGCTCTTTCTGTCTCTCTTTCCCATCTTTTTTCTGCTTCCTTCACCCCTTTTATAGCTTCTTTTAATCCCATTCTTCCACAGTCTTTTTTGGACTCTCCTGAACTCTTTCTGGAGTCTGATCCAGTTCATCTATTTGGAGACACTTGCTGCTTGATAAGATATCCAACCAGTAGGTTTGCATATTGAAAGACCACAGAGAAAGAGCAATAATGGAATTATAGGTATTTGGAGCAATCTATGGAAGATATCTGGGGAAGGGAAGGACTTTGAATTGCAATGGGATGGTCCTCTATGATATCTTCGTTAGGCTGATATTCCTGATAATACCTTTTTTATCTTCAATGCAAAGTCACCATGTTAGCCATCCATGTTCTCAATTTTGTCTGAAAAAGATCTGTTGGAAGCATTACAGACTTGGTTATTGTATCTGTTTCCTCACATTCATAATATTCCTGGCATTAGAAACTTCAGTCCTGTCAGCAGTTACTTTCACAAGGACATTATCCCTCCCTATTATGCAATCTGCTTCTCATAGTCCTTCTAAGCTTCATTATAAGAACAGTAACACTCATTTATTAAACATTCACCGTGTCCCACAGAAGAATCTGGGAGCTTATTTCTTCCAAGAATTCTATGAGAGAGGTTTTCTATTGTACAGGTGAGGAAACTGAGACTCAGACAAGCCAAGTTACTCACTCAGTTGAGGGTCAATGGCTGGTAAGAGGCAGTCAGAATCTGACCTTAGATTGTGCAACAAGGTGTGTGCTGAGTCCACTGTTGCCAGCCTGACTGCCCTGCACCTGCCTGTGTAGACCAGTGTTTCCTTTATGACTAAGAGTCCCTCCTTAGGGTGCCTGGAATTTTCTTGCCTTTTTTTTTTTTTTTTTTGTAAAGGACTTATTTTTTTTAGATTAAAAAAAAAATATTTATGCATACAAGAGCTGGGGTGTAGGCCAGAGGTGCAGGGAGGTGTGTGCATGTGAGAAGATTCACCAGAGACAGAGTGTGGAGAAGGTGGAGCCACTGAAATTCACTGCTGAGGGGAGCAGTAGGGGAAACAGGAGAGGTCTGCTGCGCCCTGTGGGTTAGTTCTCTGGCTGGGGATTGAACTGGGTGCTGCAGTAGCTGCCAATAGCTTGATAGCACTGAGATCTTAACCCTTGCATCACCAGGGAGGCCCCTTTTTCTTGCCGTTTTGATCATAAGAAAGTATAATGGTAAATAGTGCTGATGCATGGTCCAGACTGCCTGAATTAAATTTCAGCTCAGTGTTTTGTTCCTTTTCTTGATTTCTTATTTAAATTTAAATGAATTTGAAAAATATCTTGGTTGTTGCTATGGACATTTTCAATTGTTTATGGCTTCTCTACCTCTGTGTACATGATTATTTTGTTTGTCTTCATTTATGTTTATATAGTTTGTCAAAGTATTTCCAGGTCAGAAAGGCTGATAGAAACAGGAGGATGGCATAAGGCTAAGAGATTGTTTATATTCTAAGAATAGTTATCATTTCGTCTCTAAGTGGCAGGCACTATGCCGGGTGTTTCACACCCATTATCTTTCTTCACAACAAATCCAAGAGCCAGATATTATTACTCCATTTAAAATGAAGTGAACTGAGGGTCGGAGAGGTTAAAGATTTGCCCTGAGCTGGTAAATTAAAGAGCAAGATATCAACCTAAGCCTGTCTGAGTGGAGAGCACAGGATCTTGACATTTAAGGAAAACTACACAATGCATTCTAATTGCAAACATTTTGAAGGTAGTTGTGTATTCAGTTGATACTAGCATTCTCCTTTATCCACTCTTTCCTTTTCAAGGTACATACATTCATAAAATTGATGTGCATCCAGAACTGCTCTCTATGCACTGATATATGTTTGCCATGATATAGACTTTAAAGAATGTACATGGGATCTCACTGTATTCAATGCTGCTTTTTGATGTGTTCCTAAAATGATGTTTTTTAAAGATTTTTTTGTTTCTCAACCCAAAAGCCCAAAAGTAGATGACTGGATCAAGAAGATGTGTACATATACACAATGGAATATTATTCAGCAATCAGAAATGAGAAATTAGGGGCATTTATAGAAACATGGATGGAACTAGAAGGAATTATACTCAGTG
>JAGFMF010011681.1:7994929-8055597 GCA_019455555.1 Galemys pyrenaicus
CGCTCTGTCTGTGGTGAATCCTCTCACCCCCCACACCTCTGGCCTGTACCCCAGTGCTTGTATGCATAAATAAATAAATCTTTAAAAAAAAAATAAAATTGTCATTGTTGATTTGATTCACTTTTTTCTCCTTAGGAAGAGCCTGAGTTAATAGTCTGCCCCTTTGCCGACATAAAATATTGTTTTAAAAATGACTTTAACTTGTCTAAATCTTGGGGACAGATTTAATAAATTGTGGTATATCTATAAGCAAGAATAATCTATGGCTAATAAAAGTCAGGACTCAGAAGAATATTTAATGACAAGGAAAAATATTCATGATATATTATTAAGCATTAAAAGCTTTAAAGTGGTATTCTATATCTAGTAAGAGTCCACCTTTATAAAAAAATAGATATGCACTGAAAAGGGGCTGAAATATAACAGATTTAAAACTGCTTATCCTTGGAGGATGGAACTAAAAATGAGTTTTTGAACAATTATATTTATTGTGCTTTTGGGAAATTTCCACTTTTTTTCTACAATGAATGTGGAAGAACAAATAACTTGTTAGTAAAATTATTTTGACTTTTTTGTCTTCCTGGGCCTGAAACTCAATCAGAACAGAGAAAATTTAGTGCGATCACTAAATTGCTGCTAACCTTTTTCTGATGCAACCAGGGAGCTGGGGCGGTCTGGCCTCATTTCTCCCATCAAATCTCAGTGTGAGATCTCTGACTGACATCATGGGCAAATATTCAAGTATAGAGGCCTGGCTGCCTGGGGTCAGCAGGGCTGACTAGATTCAGCTATAGGGGTGCAGGGGTCAGTCTGTGGGATTGGTGGGCCCATCCTTGTGGGATTGGTGGGGTTCCTGGAGAGAAGTTCAGGAGGTGTGAGAGGACAGAGTAGAGAAGACTTGTAGGAACTTAGAAGAGGATGAGGTTCCTGGTCAGTGTCAGATTCACAGACAGGCTCAAGTTCCAGAGTTATGTGTTACCACGTAGCGTGATTAAGAAGAAAATACTTTGGCAATTGAGATGAAGGTCAATCAAGAATGGAGACTTAACCTTAACCCAGATGTGGTTAAGGAAGGGAAAAAAAATGCACATTACTGAAGTGTCCACTAGGTGGCAGACCCTTTCCTATACTGAGAGTGAGACTATTCTCAGGCACTTCCAGATATTCAGGTCTTAAGAATCAAAACGGGGAGAAAAGAGCAAAAGGGGCTATGATGATGAGGGCTCATGGGTGAATTGGTGGTGGGAATTTTACAGACAATACAATTAAAAAGAGAAAGCATATAAGCATACATTATATAAAATTGAACAATGATGTCATTTATATACATGTGTATATATATTTATATGAAAGAAACACCAGGAAGACTGGTTTAAAACACAGGGTCCTGGAGTTCTTTCCAGAGGTTCCAATTCAGAAGTCTGGAGTGGGGCCTGAGATTCTAAATTTTAAACAGGTTCTAAGTGCTGCTAGTGCTTTTGGTGACTGACCTTTGAGTGCCATCAAATCGATCATCTCAGACTTGGGAAGGGAGGAGGAGGGCAGGAGGAGGATGTGGTCCTGGTGGCTGAGCAATAAGTCCAAATGGTGACAGAAATTCCAGGTAGGTGCAATATGGAGACAGAAGGGTGTGTTGGGGAAGGGGAAGGGGTCACTTGCCACCATTTGCTCTGGTGTTAGAGCAGATGTGAATGGTGGGTTCTGCAGCAGAATTTAAGTTCTCACTCTATATAGTTAAATGTGTTACCTCAAACTGCTTATAATGCTTGTAGCAGGTATATGCAGATTAATGTGAAGGCTGTAATCAGATCAAAACGAAAAACAAAACATTTGGTACACAGCAAAAATAAACCTAAAGAAAAAAATCAACAATACTATAAAACATAAGTCAGTAATTCTCCAACTATTTGACATGAAGGACCATTTGAAAATAAAAAAGGTCTGGTCCAACCTGGCCCAATACATAGTTCTACTGTGTAAGACTTTCATCCAGCTCTGGCTACAAGTGGCTGACTGACCAGGTAAGTTTGACAATACCCATCCAGTTTAAATGCTGTTTGGCAAGATGAAGCCAGTGATCACACGTTTGAATGTCAGTGGCAGTATCAATTGCTATGAAAGTTTCTAGAACATACTCCCAGTTTCTGTACTTGTTTCAATAGAGTAGTAAAAGTAATTATTTGCAGAAGCGTGCTCATTCACAAACCACACGGTGCTGTGCTGGACCAGATTGGCTGCTTTACTGATTCAGGAGAAGGGCTTACTGAGCATCTTCAAATGTTCCTTTGGGATGCATGCTGCAGATCTTTCACATTTTGTATCCTTCAGGGACACTGGCATCTTACCCATCCCATTTTTGAGTCCTTGAAAGGGGGTTACTTGGATGTTCTTTTGGTGCTGCTGCTATTTACTCATGCTGGGATGTCAAGGACACTGTCTTGAAAAGTGCAGGCACTCAATAAACATGAATATATGGAATTACAATCCAGGACTAAGATATCAAACATGCTTGGGGATAGATAGTCAGGAAATAAATGTCCAGCATAGGTGGACATCAAAGCAGAATTCTCTTCACAGTGACTACATAGGAGGAAGCCCTCAAGCAGAGCAGAGAACCAACTGCAAAAAGAAAAGAGCAACTGATTACGTTGTTTCCCTCCCCCATGGTGCCTGACTAAATGCAGGTGCCCACTGGAATGCATTTTATAGGTTCTTGGGTCATGACAGTGTAGACTTCCTGGTGGCATTTTTATGCTGAACCAAGGCATTATTTCATATCGATGCCAAGGTGAACATTGGTGGTTACTCTGGAAATACAGGAGAGTTTACTCTAGTTGTTTTCTTTTAAATGCTGAGCTGAAGAACTTTTGTATTTTCTCAGTAAGTAGTTTTCTGACTTTCAACAAGAGAGTAGAATGAAAGCAAAATGGTTTCTCAACTGTAACATCCCTGAAATGCCATGTCCCACCCACTCATCTGTCCTTACCAGGAACACAGTGCAGTGCAAGGAATTTATGTGATTTAACGGTGCATAGTTAATAGCAATGACCACAGTAATAATGATAACTACTATATAGAGAACACTATATAGAGAACACTATGAAAGGTATTATGATAAATGCTCAAATACATTATTTAACTTAGGTCTATCAACAATCACACATGATTCCTCAAGGACAGAATGTGGAAGGGTTAGAAGTCTAGCCCAAACATATCAGACTCAAAAATTTATGCTCTGAACAACTAGTCCATTGTCAGGTCTTGGATCCAAATAGAGACCCTTTTCCGCTGCTTTTCAGATGAAACAGCAAACTTAAAAAGTGTATAATATTGGGAACTTTGTTTGTACCCAAGGCCAAAATTTCTCATAAATGATAAACATAGGCTATTGAATGAATAAACAGGTGAGTGAATGAGTGAACACTGATACTGATGGTGAATGAATCAAATAGCTTGTGAAGCTTTTAGACCATGAGGATGCTACAGCTTCCCATTGGCATTTGACTATAAATGAAGGACTGACAAAGTTTTGATCCTAGCTGATGAAATTTGAAGATACAACTGGTTACAAATGCTAAGAATGAATCTCAATTGTATTATGTCAAACATAGCTGTCCTCTACCGTCACTCCTTCAAAAAAACTTGTTTTGTTCTTTTTCTAAATATTCCTTTCAAATTCTCAAGTCTCTTAAATAATAAAGATGAGGTACAGTTCAAACATAGTTTCCCAAAGAGAATGTGTACAATTTTGACTGCACTCACAAAACGATTTTACTATTATTTTCAGATAATCCTACATTCAACGAAAACATTCTGCAAACTCAACTTCCCAGGTCAAGTGATTTCAGAAAAGCTGTAGGACCAGCAGTTTTTGAGAGAGATAAATAGAATCTTGTGGTTATGTTCCAGTTGGAACAATTTGCAAAATCCCTTCATGGCTCATATATAGAAGTCTTTATAAACAGTCACTGATAGTTCTTGGTATGCGATTATCAGATTTTTGAATACACAATTCAAAACTTTATCATGAATCAACAATCCTAGAGAAGAACCAAAAAGACCTTTTTAAAAATCTTCGTGACAAATTGGAAAGGAATGGGAAATTAGGTCAACTTGAACATGTAAAGACACAGTTTGATTTCTTGCGCAGTGAAAGATACGCGCTGATTTAAGAAATAAAGATTTTCGGGAACCCTAAGACAATAAAGCGATCAGCACAAAGACATCTGTCAGGGTGGAGTGACCTGAGGTGAAGACCAGTTAAATCTAATGCAATCAGGTACTTAAGGCCAGTTCCACTTTTTTTTTTTAATGAGGTGACAACCTTCTAACACTATAATCTCACCTTTCAGGATGATGACATAGGGTTTAAGAGTAAAAGAAAACAACTTAAAACCTTTCTTTTGAGTGTAAATTGCCAATTTAGTTTAGAATTTAAGATCCCACCAGGGAAAAGAAATGTACACACAAGCTCGCACATGTACACATGCTTCTAAGCAAGTTATATAATGATAGCAAAGCTGGTTTCCATTCAGATTAAAAAATAGAATTAAAGTCAGATTTAACAACCTTGCTGCTAATTAGAGACATAAAAATGTCCTTGCGGCCCACCACAACATGAAACTGAAATCAGCTACTTTCCTTTGAAACCCTCTTATTTATTTATGTTTAAAGAAGATTAGGGGGAGAAAGAAACCTCATAACAGAACAGAGAAAACACCCGGATATGCTCCACCATAGTGAATAGAGGCTGAGCACGCAGTTCTAACAGGGGATCGTTTTCCTTGCTGAGATACTGACATGGTCTACTAAAAATCGGGTTACCTTTACATTTCTTCTCTTCTGTTTGGAAGGTCTGGGCACTTGGGATGCTCTGATCGTTCACATCGTCATGGTCCAGATGGAATATCGAGCTAGTCCAAGAGGCCTGGATGAGATGTGGCGACGACTGTTCATTTTTCAAGGTGCTGCGCCTCTCCGCATGGCTCTTCCTGTGCAGACAGGCTTCAGACATCCCTACTAGCTTCCAGTTGTGCTCTCGGTCTGGACAGTGCTTCGGTTTGTCCCAGGCTGGAAGGCCATTTTCTGGAGGGTTGAAAAACATGAGATGACGAGCTGTTGGCATTGTCAAGATTTTGTGGAGATGCAGAGTTTTGGAAGGCAAGTTGTTTCTCAATTCTTCTGGGCTGACAGTACTCACATGCACCTCCACTTGAGGCAGTGACAAGATGCAGAATTTGTCAGTCTCGGGCATTTAGCCACCACAGTTGGATCGCCTGTCGGAGCAATCAACACATTTCCCCTTATTTTTAGTGTCTAGAAAGACATTAGTTCTTCCATGGGAAGCCTGTACTTTTGCCACTCCTGCCTCTACAGCAATGGCCCAAGAGCCAGTTGACACCAATTTATGTGAGTGCTTAGATGACCATTTGAGGTCTCAAGGGTCAGGGCTGGCCATGATCACTTTTCAGATCCTGAGGGCATAAAACATCCAGGATTCAGCCTCGTGTGACTTGGATTTTATCACAGGCTGACCTGAGGGCACCCCGTTACTTAAGTGGCACATGCTTGAAGGGATCTACGGGGAGTGACAATTCTGTTCCTACCCTCCTTCTACCCCGACTGCCCGAAAGAAAAGATCAGATCATCAAATGGAGATTTTTGTAAATGGTTTCAGTGTGTCTCCAACTGGCAATGTCATCAGAGAAGGACATCACTTAGTGCTTTAGTGGTGGGGATAATGGAGAGGCCTGTGAGAAAAAGCCCCAAATCTCTTTGTTAAACGACAGGCAATTAATTGTTTACATACATTGTTGTTTTCCACCCAGTTTAAAAAACTTATAGAGACTTGAGGTTCTACTCTCTACACAGTGGGGAAAAATGGAACACTATAATGAAAACCTCCTCAAAGGAACCTTTTCTGATGGGAAATATTACTTCCCTGACTATTTTTACTATGCATGGATGTAGAGAACAAAAATGACCATGCTAATACACACACACAACTACATCTGTTTATGTATATACATTAAAAAACAATTCATCCGGCCTTCCATTTTCCCAGAAATTCCTAGATTACTGTGTGTCAAAATGGGAAAAAATATAGCATTAATAAAGTTCTACTTTTAAAGTGACACATATAGGAACAAAAAGATTATAATTTGTAAATAAATTTCCTTTCATGCTGAAATTCCCAAAGGGCCATATAATCTGTATTGGAGAGACAAATCCATCCTGATATGCACGTAGTACTGAAATTTAAAACTGTTTCCTAAACATTTAAAATTAATTTTCAATTATTTATTACAAGGGTTAAACATGCTTTGGGTTTTTATAAGCACCCAGTCTGTAGCTACTAGGGGTCTTTCTTTAATGTTGGTTAAATGTTTTCTCTAAAAGTGTAATGTGCTCTCATGCACTGTTGGAAGTTACAAGTCTTCAGGTTGCTGTGTGAAAGTGCTGATACAATTTTTACTCCAGAACACTGAGCAACTACAACAATGGAGTAAATAATAACCAACCCATAATTTCTTTGTCACCATAAATGAAAATGTTGTGGCTTAAAATATCCTAATTTGACCAGGAAGCAATAATCCCCTTAAAAATATCATGCAACATGATAACTTGGATGTCACATTTGATTTTAGTCAGAGAGGAATCTTGAAAATTCACTCTATGTAAAAGACTGTGCTAGGCATTGTATCAGTAAGTTAAATATCTGTGGGTTTTTCCTCCTTAGAGTTTGTATAGCATTAGTCAATGACTGGTGAATCTAAAAGTTCCGACCACATTAGCTACTAGTGCAATTACAGGCACTCATTCTCATTATGCAAAAGAGAAAACAACAGATTAAGACCTTGGGAGACTGCATTGCATTTCAAACCTATCTATATAGAATCCATTCACGCATCCCTGAAGGCTTAAGGTTTTCATGAGCTAAATATAAAGCTGCTGAATGCAGGAGTTAATTCTGGGCTAGAAGAGATTCATTTTCTCTTCAGATCCATTCTTACCTGTTTCTATGATGCCTATTTTATGTTAAGGGACTCCAAATCCTCAGCAACTTACATCCTATAGAACTCCATTTTAAGGAATGTTAAAGTTACCACACTATTTTGTAAAGCCACCAGCATTTGAGTTTTCTGCAGAAATCTTTACAATTTGGTATTAATTCTTGTTGAGGAATAGAAATGAAGAAATAGAGCCAAACTGGGTAGTCACTACTCTTGAGGGAAGGGAGCTTGTGAACCATGCATGGATCAGAGGTGCTGAAAGGCCTCCGCCTCAGTGGGACATTCTTCCTTTTAGGCAGCCTGTTGAGTCTCCCTCAGCATGTCCCCTGGGCCAGCAAGAGGGGGTTTCTTCTAAGTGAAGAGTTTATGTTTGGGGTGAGGCAGGGGATAAGATTGCCTTCCATTTTCTTAAGAACAGAAGCTGAGATGTTTTGGGAAAAGGGTTTCATTCATGAGAGGCATTTACAAGCTCAAAATTACTGTCTGTAATTACATTCACTATAATGATATTCAGTTGCTTAATTGGTGGTTTATTGGTTGGAGCTCTGCTGGGAAACTTGGGGACTGAGAGGTTCTGGTTGGGTCATGGGAAAACTCAGCAGAGATTTATTTAAGAATTCTAATTCTTATCCTCCCAAGGATCAGGGATGTGTGGGGAGAGGCACATGTGATACCAACTCTGTTCCCCAGGAGGGGGAAAGCACTTACTATAACAGGTTTCTTAAATTATGCTTATTGGGGAGGACATCACTGATGAACTCCCAAGTTCTGCCATGTGTTTTCCTGGTAACAATGCTTGTCAGGAATTTCCTGCTATTTCTATATCAAATGTTCATATCCTTTGGCTACCCCAAAATTCAAGCCAATGAGCTACTTCTTCTAACATCTTAGATTAAGCTATGATTTTCAAATTGATGAGTATCAGAAAGATCAGGTTTGTTGCAGTAGGATGGGACTGGGCATTTGTATATTTACTAAGTTCTCAAGATGACTCGGATACCCAGTAGTTTGAGATCTACAGGGTTAAGAAAATCTAAGGTAAGAAAACAAACTATCAGTAGCTTTCAGATAAGGGTGTAGTCTCCTTCTCAGACCCTGTTGTATTACATAGCCTTGAAGTAAATTTGCATTATAATTATAAAAGTGTATCAATTGTTTTGGGTTCTATTGCATAAAGCATTAAACATCAGATGTTAATTGGATGCACTCTTATAGATTGCAGATATGGATGTAAGTAAATATTCACTCCAAGAGCTTGTTGTTCTGAACATTATCTGGGACACAATGTTCACAGTAGTAGAAACTTTTTTTTTTTTTAAAGGGGATTCTAGAGATGATCATATCTTTCTATTCACATGAAGTATGAATTCTTTGCTCTTTAGTGGATCCCAGCTAACTTCTTGCTGTTACTATTTCATATTTCAGACAGCAAGATAATTAACAATTTAATTTGTCAGCTATGATAAAAATTAATAAATAGAATCAAAGAGAAAAACTAGAGAAAGTTATGTGAATTATTACTAAATTCGGTAGCTAAATTTGGTAGCTACATACTGGCCTGTGTGTCTCACAGAGTTGAAATTTTTTGGCTGACCATACATAGTGCTCTTTTTAAAAATGAACATACATAAATCTTATGAACATAACTACCTACATCCTGTCTCTGGAAATTTCATTAAAGAGGATAGACACTAAATCTGTCCATCAAAAAGGAGAATTAAATGAAAATATTCAAGTATTGCAGGACACAAAAGCAAGCTGATATCTTAGTAAAGCATTCAGCCAAAGGAAATAGTTTTAAACAGCATGGTGAAGAAGGGAAGTCTGGGCAGGGATTTCATGGCACTCGTGAAAGGGTATTTAATCTGCATTAGCCATCAAAGCCATCAATATTAGCCACTGACACCCCAAACCATATTCTGTGTTAGGGCAATGTATCTATAAGATGCTTTGCAAACTCAGGGAGTATGCAGAATTATCATAGTATAGTACCAGGCTTCTCAGTATGGTCCCTCAGTATGGTTTCCATTTTAGTTTTTTATTTTAATTTACCAGTTTTATTAGTCTTGCTGAATTCTTAGGCTATGTACACATCACCTGATTTTATTTGGGGGATCATGTAGAACTGGAGACTATTATCTGGTTGTGCATTTACTGTGGATCAGGTACTGAGCTAGATATTTTATTCTCCATGAGCATCCAGGGGAATGGATCACTTGATTGGAGAAGCACTTCATCTGCTCTTTCCCTCTTTGTCTATTGTTGACAGAAATTTCCCATTTTTGCTTTAGTTTGATCAGTAGCCATTGACCTATTAACAGCTACAGTTTCATTAGGACGTTGAAAGATCTATATAAGCAATTCTCATTGTCTTTTCAATTTTATATTCATAACTGGCTTTTCTGCTTTCATTCAGTCACCTATAATCCACTTCCTCCAGAACAGCCAGAGTGAGCTTTTAAAAACATACATCAGAGCACATATTATGCCTAAAATCTTCTTGATTGATTGATGACTTTCCCATCATTTTGGAGAAAAGTCCAAAGGCCTAACTGTAGCCCAGATGTGTCCATGGGCTTGTCTTATCTCGCCTATTCCTTGAGCCATGGCTTTCTCCCTTGCTTTCTGTCCCTTGGCTTCTTCTAACACAGGGGCTTATTCTCATGCACTATCTCTGTCTCAATCCTTATATTAAATATCTCCTGATGTATGAAGAGCAATCACCAGAAGCCAGTCCTTCACCCCATTTTGCAAGAAGGTTGGATTTCCTACTTTTAAGAACCTGTCATGATTGCATTTTTCAATGAAGATAATTGAAAGTGAAAAACCCACTGAGCACTGACTAATTGAAAGTGATCCCCTGGTATGGCCCTGATGTAGGCTCTGTTTTAGTGGAGGGAGGAGGAAGCCTGGAGTGACAGAACCTGAGTAGTATTTGGAAATAGTAGGGCATAATATAGATAGATAGAAATACCTCTGAAGCTGGCAGAGCACATACAGACTTTATCCAGGAATTTTTTCAAGCAATCATATAAGCCTGACACAGTCAGTCACAACTGGTTAGTACCAATGACCGCAACAAAGGGGAGCTCAGCCACAACCAGACCTACAGCAGCACAGCTCAGATGTGTCCTATGCACAAAGAAGCTAGATGCCTCCATTCCTCCCAGTCCCAACTGGGTAAATCAATTATTTTTACTTTGGTGTTTGTGTTCCATGAAACATCTTGCCTAAGCTACAGGTTTTGCTCATTGTTTGCTGCCCAAAGCTTTGCTGGAGAGCTCCAGGAAAGACACCAGAGTTCTTGTAGGACCTCTAAACACAACGTATTCCCTTTAGTAACATCTGGGCTGGGGTGGGCTGGTCTCCAGAGGACAGGCTGCTGGCTTGTGTCCCACTGTCTTTGGATCCCTCTAGGGTGACTTTGCTTGGCCTGGGAATCTTGGAGGGTTCCAGAGCTGCAGCGGTGGAGTTGTCACTTACTTCCATTTCTGGTCTCTGTGGGTGGAGCTTCCCCAGTGGAAGTCATGAGACCTATCAATCTTGCCAAATAATAACTTGGCAAGGGGGCTAGATTTCTCCAAAATAGAGAAAAGTCAAATTGTTGACTATTTAAAAAGAAATTCGCTGCTGCTATTTTCAAGAATGGCAAGGATAGGACTCCATGACTTTTCTGAGATGCACCAGTAAACCTGAGTGAAAATTCCTCTCAGTGTTGGTGTGGGCATGCGTGCGTCAACATAGAACAATTTCTGGTATTGAGCAGAAACAGAATAAGTACTTAAAGTGTTTCCTTCTGATTTCTTAAGAAGAATGACAGGGTCAAGCCCACAGTGCTATGTGGGGTGGGGAGGAGGAAGGACCTGTAGAATCCACCCTCCTGCTCCCCCTCACCCCCATGGCTTACACAAACATTTTGAACCCGGCCAACTCAGTTTGAGTCAGTCATACTGCTTTTCTTTACTATTTCAGTCTGTCGTGAAGTCTTCATTCTTTTTGAAAAACACTTGTTATTTATTCTAATACCATGCTATCCTGCATTGTTTCTGAGATTTCTTGGGGGGTGTATCTGTATTCTCAATACAAGACTTCCATGACTTGAGACCATGACCAGATCTATATTAATTTTCTCACAATTTAAACCTACAGAATGGACTGGAATGTTCTGGTCATTATAAGATGCATTGGGACTTGGGTCACAATGGGGGAGGAGGCCTTTTAAAGGAATAGAAGCCACTAATTCTTGGAGGTTGAGAAAAGAACAATAGTATTGGTATGCACAAGATACTTTACATGAATAATAATAACAATAACAATAACATCTCAATGATACTGAATGCTTACTATATGTCAGGTTACTAGACCAGGTTCCACAAATAAATAATACTGTTAATTTAGCACCTACCTATGTCCCAGGTAGCATTCTAAGCCCTTTTCACATATTATCTAATCTAGCTCACATACATATATCAAAAAACAGACTTTGTTTCTGGTATTTTAATCAATGATGAAATGAGGGGAGAAGGAAGTTATTGATTCCTGTGTTTCTATTTAGAATATGTTACAATGCACGGTAACTACTCTTTTACCTGTTTGGAGCTGTGAGTTCCTGCATCTGGGACCACAGCATGTAGCAAGGGACTCACCCACTGAGGAATGCTTATGGTGTTGACTGGAACTAAATTAAAGTCACCAATTCTCCCCAACCCTTTCCTTTTCCCCATAGTTGGGGGGAGAGTAGGGGATTAGAATCAGTGAGAGAACTCTTCTCTCTTCTGTAATTGTTCTGTGCTCCTGTAGTCAGTTAGTGCCCTTTCTCATTATCTTCTCATGCTCCCCACATTGCTCCCCAAACCTTCTCTCCAAACTTTAGTGCATTTCTTGCACTAAGTGCTGTGTCCCTGGTGATTTTAGTATCTGGAGCAGTGGTCTCTAAAGAAACTCCATGCTAAGATTTGAGAAGAAAATTGGGACCTTTTATTTGAAAATTTAAAGACATAAGTTTCATTAACATTGTATTCATTCATGTATTAAATGAATGGAGGAATCAGACAATAAAGGAGTGTAAAGTATTCAAACCTTCTAATCAGGTTGGATTCACCTGGAGAATGACCCTACTGCTTCACTCCTGAGACTTTATAATACTCACTCTCCATCTAGTTACACAAAATGTGTCATCAGAAATGTCTTCTTGTAGGTAGTCTTGCAATTCAGCTTCTTTAGTCAAGTAGGCTGCCTTCATTGCTATGTAGTTTTGGTTTTATTGTACTAAGCACCTGTCCATTAATTGTCTCTTTTGTTGAGACTGGCTTTCTCTGCCCTGTTTGCAGGTGAAATTAAGTTTGATACCACAGAGGGTTTCTCTTATTTCACTGGCAGGGATTTTCAGTCCATTAAGTGAGGTAGCTACTAAGGGAAAAACAAATCTTTTCCTTATCTGACTGTTCCCACTTCTCCAGTTTTCCTGTATGTTCCATTAGGCACTTTCCATCCAAATGAAAAACAGCCATCCTAGGTATAGAAATCCCCAATAATTATTCTGAAACTAGAAACTACAATGGTGATCTCTTGATAATAAGTTAAAACCATTGAAAAGTTTGAAAAGTACATGTTTGGAATCATTAAGTGAAATGCACATTCATCCACTTGAAAGTTTAGCTTGAAAGAATGTTAAAAAGAAAACAAACACCAAAAGCAAAGACCATGATGGAAACTTCACAAAAACATGGCGGTCACGAGGTACGTGAGCAATGTCTCACAATTATTTAACTTCACAGGAAAGAGCTGCCTGTCCAATCACCAGCACAGTCCCCAAAGGCTGGCACTCTACTTTCCAGAAGACACAATGGAATCCTCCCCAAGAACGGCCACTTGGTTTTCCATAATTCATACCGTATTTAATCAGAGATCCTCAGATCGCATGACTCAAACTTTGAGGTAATTACTCTAAAGGCCCCAGAGATCCCATTTAGGATATTAGAAAAGCTACAGCTGTTACAGAAACATTCCTATTAAAGAGCCTCAAATGCACATAAAAGGGAACAGATGTTTACTGCCAGGATTAGATTTCTCTGTATGAAAGTTCACATCAGAATGTTTACTCTTGTTGCCAGTCTCGGCCCATATTTTGGAAAAAAAAAAAAGAAAAAGAAAAGAAAAAAAGCCAAACAACAACAACACCAAAAAACCCCCAACACATAAGGTGGTTTGTAAAATCAACTCCATTTTATGTCCCCAAATTTGAAATACCCATTCCCAAGGTAGGAAACGCATGCAAACTTGTACAAACCCTGGAAACTAAGAAAGGGCATCGTTGGTAGAATGAGAACAAACTCTGAGATTAATAATTTCTTAAATAAGAAGACAAAAGGTAGTTTGGTAATCAGATTAACTTTATGCAATTTGGAGTTTCCTTACTTGGAGGCAAAACACATATTCTTTCAATAAATTACATGCAGGAGATAACAAAATGGACAAAAAGATATGCTGGTATTAATAGAGTAACAGGCCCACAGGTTGCCCACTTGGGATATTCATAGACTATCACTATCATTTTCCATATTTTTTTCTAAACATAGTAACTAGGATCAATGCAGGTATTTCTTTCAGTTATGGGGGGGGGGAAGCATTTAAATTTGGAATATTTGGCTTTCTTTTTGTTCAATTTCTGTCACTTTATGTACACCTTCCTTACTCTGTTATGACAGCAGACATGATTTTTTAAATATGGGAGGAATGTTTGAGAGTAAGCACTGTGGAGTTGTTTTAGGCCTTCAGAATACTACTAAATGCACCAAAAAAATATATTTTACTACTAGGGTCTAGTAGTATGACAGTTGCCTGCAGGTTAGGCACAGTTCCCTGGGGACGGTCTGGCTGAACATCTGTACCTCACAGATCCTGCCCCAGCAGCAGAAATAGAAAAATTAAATTGTTTCCTATCTGTGTGTCTTATGGAAGTTAATTTAGCACTGCAGATGGGTCAAACTTCTGGCTGCAATTAGTTCTATGATGTTTTTAGACCTCAGGAAAATAAAGAGAAGTAGGTAGTGTTGCTTATGTCTTTTTCATACCTTTCTGCTTTTACCTTGAGCATTTTAATTGTTTAAAATTGAGCTGGAGGGGCTGTGGCTGCGGGGGAAGGCAGTGAATTGCTCTCAACCGGCTTGTCCCCAGTTAGGGGCAGGTGTGACCCCAAGATCCAGTCCTCACTCAAGTGGCTTGTGAATATATAGGTCTGTGACTCTGCCTTAGGGACCATAGATAGCATCAGTATCATGGGGGAGATTGTCAGAAATGTGGGATTTGGATCTAGAATTGATGAATCAGAAGCTGCATTTTATCAAGATCCTCATGGGTTTCACCACTGATGCTTGAGACACTTCTACTCCATAGGAATTAGAATTTTTTTAAACATGTGGGATTTAACACTTAAGGAGGTAAAAACTTCCTATTCAGGAATCAGAAGGGAAAGTAGCATCTGATGGATCACTGGTTAGAGGAGTTAAAAGGAAGTACTTTTAATGTCTTTCCTAAATGATTAATTGGTAAATTTGGAAAAACCCAAACACCAAGATTTCTTATTACAATTTCATTTTTAAAGATTTTCCTCTCTAGGATAAACAACAAAATAATTAAAGTGATGTACACATTTAATGGATGCTACTGCACACCAGGCCTCTGCTTGAGCACTTTATATTCAACCTTTACTATAACTCTGTGAGATAGAATTGTTATCCTCACTTTTTGGATCAGGAAACTGGAGCACAGAGAGGCCAACAACCTGCTTTAGGTACCACAGCGAGTGAATGACAGTCAGGTTTCAAACTTCAGTTGGTCAGCCGACCATGTCACACCTCTATATCTTTATGGGAAGTCAATACCAAACAGCTTAGTTGCTCACCGCAGGCAAAAGATTGAAAAGACATCAGTATAAAGAAACTAAAATCTAGGGAGGTCACATTTTTCCTCAATCACCCAGATGGGGGAAGGGCTGGAATGAGGTTTTCTGAGTCTTCATCTTGTGATCTTTTAATAGAAAACATGTTTTTGGTATACACCAAGGATTTATTGCTCAATCTCAATAGTTTTGAATTCTGACATTTTCACTCTATACCTCAAATATTAAGAGTCGTTTTTCTAATTAGATCCTTTTCTTTCTTCCAGTAAACTCACCAAACAAGAGACAGCTGTACACACAGTGATTCTATTTCCCACATTGACTGTTGATGATGATTTTTCAAAAAGTTAGAGTTTATGGTGGTATGGCTCTGCTCCAAGCCCTGAAGAACTTAGTGGGGAAAACAGATAAAACACTACACTATCAAGGGAAGGTTGTATTGATTGACTTCTTACTTGCTCATCTGGAAGATTAAAAGGCCACCAAAAATAACTGACAAAGGATCATTTCATTTTGAGTCTAAGAAGCTATCAACAGCCAACACTTGCTGAGGGTCTACTGTGTGTTTTATTTACTCATTATAACAATATGATAAGGAGATGTTGCTATTAACTCCCATTTCACAGATAACAAAGCTTTGGCTGAGAGCTAGATGATGCTCAAAGTGCCAGAAAGTAAAATGAGAAGCTATTCTCATAACCCTGTGCTACATTCTGTAGACGAGGCAATGGTTGCCCAGAGAAGTAAATCATTTGCCCGTGCCTAAAATACAGTCAAAGGGCCATTCTATGCCCAGATCTTCCTTCAAATGGACCAACCTGGCAAATGGGAAATGCCATGGAATTATAAGGCACCATTTCTTAGCAGGAATATTACTTTGACGGAGGTTCACCTGTTTCATTAGGAACCATGAATGCAGGAAGTAAAATCTCTCCTCAAAAAAGAATGCTCTCAAAACACAAACTTCTTTAGATAAATAGGAAAGAGAACATATTCAAATGAACAGACTCATCTATTTTGCCTGTGGAACAATACTGTTTGAGAACATAGATGCTCAGGAACTTAAAAGGCATGCTTTGTTTAAAAAAAAAGTCACAGTTTAAGATCCAAATATTTCCAGCTTTATGAAAGTCTGGCCTGAGGTATTTTCTGACCAAATAACAACCCAAACAAGAAAGAGTATTGTACTGTTAGCAATTAATCTGCTTGTCTGGCATATGTCTCCAGCTGACAGCTTCTGCAGAGGGAACGGAATGACCAAAATGGCGGTGCCAAACTGCCGTCCAACCTAAACATGGCACGTCCCTCATGTAAAAAGCTCATCACTGTGTTTATTTAGGATAACACGGCAGGTTAAGTGTAAGGTGTTGCAAAATAATGCAAACTTGCTATCCTAAGCAGAATGGGCTGTTTACTTCTTGGGCTGCTTTGTCTGTATCTGCCTTAATTCTAGGTTAATGTTTGCCTCACAAGCTGAGGAAAGGCGGAAAGATGAGGGAGACTGCCAAAGTGAGGAAGATGCTCTGGTGGAGGAATCTCAGCCGTGCTCATTACCTCCATATGAGGGTTCTTCAATGGACCCACACATTGGCTGAAAATGGGATACAGATATCAGAGGTTAACACAGGTACCTCTAGGGTCATCCCAGGTTGGTAGTTCTTGCCTAGGTTTTTTGCCTCCTTGGGGATAGCTAGCAAGTTCTAGAGACAGTTTTAGTGGCCACAACTTAAGAGGGTATGTGTGTGCACTACTGACATGTAGTGGGTATGGTTCAAGGGTGTGAAAATGCACAGGATAGGCTCTTCCCTCCCAACAGAGAAGTTTCCACCTCTAATGTCAGCACTGCTTGAGGTAGGGAAACCCTGACATAGGCAAAAATGAGGGAGTGAATTTCTTATGCCTCTTCCTCAAAGTGCTCTTACTCTGATCTCAGGTACTGGAATAACTGTATCATCTGCTCCCCACCAATCAGTGTGGTTGACTCCAGGAATAACAGTTTGATTGAATCAATACACACTAAGGTGAGTAAGGACAGAGCCAACACTGGCAGGAATATATGTATTTTAAGTGACTCACTAATTTAATCTAAACTCACCACTGATGTCTGAAATTTTAGCCAACATGCCATGAAAACATGGACATTTGTTTTTACTAGATGGTGAAATTTACAAAGCATTGCTCATCTTTTAAAATCATAATGCACATAAACAAATCTGTGATATGGTTTCATTGGGATATAATCACAAGTGATTATTGACACTTGATATTGATGAAAATTGCTTCCCAGCAAGGGAAGAAACACTGTAGGAAACTTCCTGTGCCCCCAACAGACCTCATTTATTTTTCTCTTTACTACTAACGTTGGTATGTAGGTTTTGAGAAGACAGAAGCCATTTGTTAGGTAATTGAAATGTCCTGTCACCATAAGTCCCAGACAGTCTTCTTTCTGAACTGCTGAGGACCTATATTTGGATGGCATGCTGTGTAGGCTTTTATTTAAAGCAAGAGAAGCAGACACAACATGAGCAAAGTAATTAGCAGTAGAGATGAGCTTCAGAGTCATTTCTCCTCTTTTAAAGTCTTAGAAAGGGAAGGATTTGCTCTTCTTTATGTGAGTGGATAATGCTGACACAATCAGTGATCCTACCTCGGGTAGCCCACACTGGGTGACTTCATGAGTCGTTTGACCTTGCTTTCCCTTGCTCTTATGACTGTTGCTAAGGCTCTGTATGGCAGCTGGATGGGCAGCCATCTGTGCCTACCTTCAGAGGCAAATGAACTAGTTCAATAGGTCAATGTACAGTAGGTTCTGAGTTGTAAAATTCAGAGAATAGTTGGGGCTAACAGAGACCTATTGCTCATGTTTAGAAAGTACCTCATGTTTATGAAAGGAAATCACAGTCCAAGAAAGTACCTGGTTTAATCAAGGCTATTTGGATAGTTATAAGCAAAATTAAGACTCCACCCTAATATGTGCCAACTCCCAGTGTGAAGTCAAAGGCTCCCAATCAGCAGCTTCCCTCATGCTACAGGAAAGATGAAAGAGTCCTGGTGGAAGGCAGGTAGTTTTTATCCATGTGAAGTCACTCCTTGTTTTCAGACTTAGCAGCTCCTGTCCTCAGGATTAAGGTGACTGCTTATAATTTGGGATGGAATAGTATTGGATGGGAGCATCAAGATGATTCCTTGTTCCAGGAAAACCAGTTGGCTTTCTAAACCAGTACATCCCTGACAGTATTCTGTAGGGAGGTAAACAATTCTGGCCATGTGTTAAGATGTGAACAAGTAAGTGGAGGGCAATGATAGTAAGTTATAAGAGTGCCAGTAGAATAGACCCTTAGCTAGAAAGAGACGTGGAGAAGCCTGATTAGAAAGTATGTCTAGTGAAATTATCACTAGATTCGGCCAGCTTCTTTCAAATCCAGGAGCCCCCCATTATGGCCAATTTAATTCCTGCCCGCTTGGCCAGTACATGTGGAGATCAAAGGCCTTTCTTCAACTCATTTTATTAAGAAGTTTTGGGGTTTGACAGCATCAGACAGCACAGCATATTATTAAACTTGGACATTTGGAAACTTACAGAGGTCTTTATTAATTAAACACACTATGGACTGGAATTCGGAAGAGAGAAAAATCAACCATGAATACAACTATCTCTACCCAAAAAGTAGAGATTAGTCTAATCCCAGGCCTGGTAAGATTCCCGGAGTTCTTCTAAGAGAGGGGACAGGGTAAAAGCTATATGCATGGAGCTTTAAGGAACCCCTTTCTGGAAAGAAGAGACCAATATAGTCAGATGTGTTGTGGAGGCAGCTAGCAACAAAAGGATCCTGGTAACTCTAGTCATAGATTTTCAGTGATGTGGGGTGTGGTGTTTTCTACCACAAATATCCAAAAGGGATTTTTTTAAATGAATGGACAATCTCAAGGATCAGGCTTGGGAATCAGACTGGAAGAGCCAGTTTTGGGTCAGACCTCTGACACTACTTCTTGAATGATGGAGTGGATTGTCCAGGGAAGCGGAACAACATTTGGTATTTGGTTATGCGATGTATTAGATTCACTTTGTTATGTGTTTAAAGTAAGAGATGGCTGCACTGATTCCTTTAGGTCTTCCTGGCAGGGGTGGTATGTTTGACGTGGAGGTGTGTGGTGGTGATGATCTAGACCAAGTCTGTACTGACCACACTTACTTCCATAAATAATCATGCCTTGTATAGCCCTTTGTGGCACAAATTCATCATCAAAATCCGTGCCCTCCCTACTTCTGAGCACATAGCTAGACTGCATTTCCCTGTAGCCTTTGTGCAAGATATGGTTATGTGGCTGGATTCTAGCCAATGGAATCATTGAAAGTAATGGACACCACTTCTAGACCTGGCCCATAACGATCTCCATGAAGGTTTTCCTAAGTTTTCGGTCCTTTTTCTTTTGAATGGCAGAAATTCTGCAATCTGAGAGGTGAATGGGGATACAAGAAGGAAGAAGCCTGGATCCCTGATCACCAAAGGAATGACTCCATCATCCAAAACATGTGGCACTGAACTTAATGAGAGCTGAAATAAAATTTCATTGTAGCACATCACTAATTTAGGGCCTCACTTTCTTGCAGCAAAGAACATTAGTTTACTAAACTGATCCTTTATTGTTCCAAGGGGTTTTCTTATCTAATATATCAGTAAATCCTTTACAAAAGCAATCGGAGTCAAGGGCATCTTAAAGCATATGTGATGGGAAGAATAATTTACAAGAACAACCAACACATCTATGAGGTGTGTTGCTGTACAGCCATAAATGCTTTATCTTAAGTTCATGGGTTCAGTTTTTCCATCCGTATTTTGAGGGTGTTGGACCAGGTGGTGCCTGAGAGCTCATCTTATTCTTAACCTTTGTTATTGTTTAGGTGTTAAAAAACATGAAGTGAGGTGTTTAGAAATGGATCTTTTGACTGTGAACTCCTCAGAAATAAGGATTATTTCTCAATTATATTTATATGCCTAGAATCTAATATCTTTGATGCTCTAATAATGCTAAATTTAATTAAAATTTTCAGTTAAAAAAACCTCAGAATTTACTAATGTTCTGATTTATCCCAATGATTTCTTGATCTAATTTGGAGCACAGTATCAAATGATTGAAATTCTCATGAATATTTTCATTATGCATTACTGAGTATGATAGGCTATTTTATATTCATTTACATAGCCTTAATCTTTGAAGAATGATTTCATAATACTGAAAGACTTTTTCTTTGATTAAAGGTAGTGCCAGCAGTAATTGGTATTCTGATGGCTTCATTTATAGTTCTATTTAGCTAAATAATACAGTATAATTCCCACTTAGAGTTGAAAAAATTAGAGTACAGAATATTCAGAATTTCCTCATGCAAATGTCTCTAAATTTGAGTGAAATCCGTAAAAATAGTATCAGGGGAAACTATGAGCAATTTAAAAAGTTTGAAAAGGCCCAAGGGAAATTATATAACACTATGAGGCAGTCTAACTACTTCTATGAATTATTATGATGAAAAATATATAGAAAGTTTTTCATTTTTGAAAAATACATAGATATGTTTCTATACAATCAAATAGTATGGAAATGTTGGCCATTTCATCCTGTTCATCAAAATATCAGATTATTTATATCTTTGATTACTATAGGCAAGGAACTTTATTACTTCATAAACACAATTTTCCAGGAAAAATATTTTAAAGCATGGGTTGAAAAGAGGGTAGGAGGAAAAACAGAGCTTTAATTTTTTTTGGTAAACTTCTTATTGGTAGCAGCAGGGAGCTGTGTTGCCCTCTCCCTCCTCTTTTCTGCTATCACTTCCTACCTGCTGTTTATATCGCTGATCTGTGTCCTGCATCTTGGGGAATGTGGGCATCTAGGAACACCCTGGTGTGGTCCCTTTATGTGGCTGGCATAGGAACTTGTGCTTATTAAAAAATGAAGTAATAAGAATACTAGCAAGTGTTTGAAGATACTTATTTTATCAGGAATTGCAGAAAGGAAGAGATTATATTAAAAATTATCTACTCTGAGAAAGAGACACTCTGTATAATCTCATTCATAATTGGAAGATAAAGAAATAAAACAATATCAAAATCTTAGATTATAAAGAAAAAAATGGCAATGACCAGAAAGGTAGGAGGTTTGGGGTGGGTAAATTGGGTAAAAAGCATTCATTGGATGGTGAAGGATGGAAACTTGACTTTTTTTGGTGGTTAGGATAATATAGAATATACAGATGCTGATTTTTAGTGCTATATAAATTTTTAATGTATATTAAATATTTTCAAACCTATATAATTTTTAATGTAACTTCAATAAAATTTAAAACAAGTATCTATTTCCTTTTGCATGAATTTGTTTTCAAATGTTATGTGTAGATTACTATTTTATTTGAACTATCTTTCCATAAAATAATAAGGAAAGACAAAGATATTTCTTGTCTCTTATGTTTTAGAAAAACAAAAGTTCTTAAGCTGTACAAAAAATTCCTCAGGAAATCCTAAATAGGGTGCCAAATCTGAATTTGACATTAAAGAGAAAACATGAATTATGAAAATCAGCTAACCTAAGCTGTAAGAATTAAAGCTCACCTGAAAACAAACTCCCTACGAACATCACACATTCATTTATTTCTCTTTATTTTCCCCCCTGTTGTTCAGTAATTCTATCGCTGTTTTCTCACAACTAAATTAACAGTGAAAGTCTACCATGTAGTAACCCCTTCAAAATGGTTGTCTCCGTTGTGCCCCAATGTGCCACACCCTGTGTGAAATGATTTATATAAACTTTGTATTATGAGACTTAAAAGGGGTTGCAAATGCCAAGACAGATAAGACATGAGCCTGGGGCTTTTTGGTTGGAGTTGAGGGCAAGTGGTGGTGGTGGCACATGAAATTAATGCTTGGGTCACCACAAACAGCAGCCAACAAAAATCACATATTCACTAGGAACTAATGCAAATTATCTGAAGCCCATTGAGTGAAAACAGTGGGGCAGCAACTGAAAACTCCTGTCATATCCTTGCAAACATCCCTCCCGTGGTCCCTGGGAAACAATAATAGTGTCTGGAGAAAGAAAAACACTCACAATAGGAAGTTAAATGAACAAGCATGTCACAAAGAAGAGACACAGGTTAAATGACCAAACAAGGACTATATTATTCATATGGATCAATTCATAATCACGTGGTTTCAAAGGACAGGGACCCAATTTCTATGAAAACATCTTTGCTAACTATATCCAATGTCATTGCAACCATGGTAGAGTTATTTCTGCCTCTTCAGGCAAATTAGGGGAATCTGAGTCCTTAGTTTCCTGCTCAGTCAAGGCCAAAAGACACTAACCTGATATTTAAATTTTTAGGTATTCATAACTTAGAACAAACTCCCCTATGCTGTGAATCATAGTTTTATGCAAAACAGAGATTATTATAATGCCATAAACATTAGCAGAATTCCCCTCAGATTACTTGGGAAGTAGTGTTTAATTCTAGTCTAATAAAATATCCTATTAAGGCACTTTCATACTTTCCCTTTTTAAGGCTCTGTATTTCTCAATGAATGATTGCATATCGTCCTAATATCCAATTAGGTGAAGTAAAGCAATGAGAAAATTTTGGCAAGATCTGAATCCATTGCAGCTGAAATTAAATAACTCCAGAAAATAACAATTTTCCATTTGGGCTAATGCAAAATACGTAAATTTAATAAGCACTGTGGCTGAAGGAGGCTGCATACTAACAACGTGACTCTTTAATCTGAAAACACTGGTCTAGTTGGTTTTAGGAAAATAGATTCAATGTTCTTACTCTGGTTCACTTAAAAAATGGCTTTCTTTTGATAAAGCTTAATTGATTTCCTGTATTGCATAACAGTAATATTTCTTATTATGTTTTTCAAAGAAGAAAATATGCACATTTGCCCTTCAAATTATGCTCCTAGAGCAAGCACTTAGCTTTGATGACTTAAAAGTATATTATGGTCTCTCTTTAGATTTCTTAAAATAAACATGGAGCCCTAGATAATAGCAAAAGAAAGAAGGAACAGGGACATTGTCTTATTTGATCCATAAACAAGGGAATCTAAAGTAATGATTTTCTCAGCTGAGCCACTTAATATGCACTAAGCACATGTGAGTATGGACTAGATTTCTTTTGAAAATAGAATTAGTGTTAGTTTCTCCATTATGAAGCAAATGCTGGGAAGCAAAAACTGTCTTCCAGTGTAGGCATCTGAGGCCCTAGCACACTCTGCATGGTCTCTTCTGGGTTTCCACAGGATGGCCTGAGGCTGGCTCAGTCTAGAACTGTCCTGGAGTGAGCCAGGAACCTAGGTTCAGCCCTGAAGCTAAGTCAACTAGGCCTTGCAGACTCTTCTCAACAGCAAGATGAGCTAGAACCTTGAACTCCATTATAGTGGTCAATAAGCTACAGTGCTTGAGCTGAAGCTGATCCACTGTCTGCTTTGTCAATAAAGTTTTACTCAAGCTGTCAAATGCATGTATGTAGAAAGTGGTTTTTCATGTTAAATGGTAGAGCTGAGTTGTCCACAAAGTCAGAGATATCTACTGGTCCTTTAAAAAAAAAAGTTAATGACCCCCTTGCCCTATAGAAACCTGGCATGGAGGGTCACTTTTATGTTCTATCTAGAACCAAACTCATAGCAAGCAAAAACCCATAGTTGTATTCCCACTTTTATACCAAGTTTTGCTTTTCATATGGCTCAGGATATTATATTCTTTGAGATTCTATCTTTGGAAGTCTTTCAAGTGGGCAAATTATCATGGAGTATAGAGAAAACCCTATAGCATGGGATACCACATTATCCTTCATCAGAGAGGCACACTTGCCTTAGGTCTGCAGTATGGTTACCTGATGTCTGACATCTGTGTGCTCACATACACCTGCAGCCACAATGATATGCATCACACTTCTGGTTGAGAATCCCACCTCTGGGTGAGATTTCCACTCAAAAAATGGAGGTGGAGCTATCTCAATTTCCCACAAAATGGGCAGTTTTATGCCATAGAAGGAGTGAGATTTACATGGGGAAGAATTTTGGCTCAGGTGACAGTGAAACAGAAGTGGAAGTGGGGCCTGTAAATGAGGAGTAAGATGAAGAGAAGATGAGATGTAATTCTGAAGCCCTCAGTTCTTACAGTTGAGACTCACTCTGGTTCACCCTCTCTGGCTTTGCTGCACAAGGGGCCTAAGCACAGGTGGATAGAAAGGCAGGGCAGTGATTCTGGGAGATGTAATGTTATGGTCACAGGGAAGTTCTAAAAGTCCCAAAAGGCTTTTAGATCTACTGGGAATGGATTCTTGTCCTATACATTTAGTTTGTCACTAGGTAAGGAGGTTACTAATGGATCATCAAAGGTCAGTCTGTACCCGAGACAGGCAGATGTCTGTGGGTATCTCCCTTGCTGCCATAGTAACCAAAAGGACAGTGACAGGCCTGGTGCTTGGCTGGGAGGTGGAGGGCTGAAGTTGTCGACTGACAGTCATGGATTGAATCCAGTCAGCAGACATATTTTGACTGGTCCTTGAGACCTTAATATTCCTATAAGTTAACAGGAATATCAAAGTAAATGCTAACCTTTACAAATGTAGACATTTCATTTAAAATCTGGATTTCCAAATTCTCTTGCAGATTCAAATTTTGTCAGTGATTACTTAGAATGGAAGAATGGTTTCTTCTCTTCAGAAAGAACCTGAATTCTCTAGTTTTGTTTATTGCTTTTCCTTACTCCCAACCTGCTTTGCAACCACTGCTCTGTGAGTTGCACAAGGAATTCATGCTAATGCAACCTTAGGTTCCTCAGGGGTCAGTCTGTCTCCTTTGTCTTGCTTAGAGTTTCTCCAGCTCAAGTTACCTTTTGTGATCTGACTCTGCTACTGAATGGACTGAACAACCTACTTTTGGAAAGATGCCCTGACTTGATGGTCTTTAAGTATATAGTGGTGTGTATTACATTGATCTGAATGTAAATAATGTAAACAGCATCAAGGGTGATCTTAAGATGATCAAAAACTAGCTTTTCACTGAAATGGTTATTTTCTCTGTATCATGTTTGTGGTGATGATTCAGCTCAGAGTTTCTGAAGTTAGGAACATTTGCAGGGATGTATTCACAGGGTGTATTTGCAATTAATGATACTTGATGGTTTGGAAATAATTATTAAGATTCTCAGGTCTTTTAGGAACCCTGTATTTCTATTTAAGTGGAACAAAACTGGAGACACACAAAGAAAATTAAAAAAAAAATATAGATACCTGTCATACTGTTGGGAGTCATAGGTTAGTAATCATTCTGGACCCTTTTTTTCACTGACATCTCCTACAAAGAAAAAAGACAAGAAAAAATGCCACAGGTTATGATCGGCATTTCCATAACGTTTTTGTTCCAAATGATAACACAAGCATTCATTAATGTGGGGAAATTGAAGCATAGGTGGGTTATATGAAAAATGTAAGTTTATAAGACCTTATCTTATCTCAGGGTTCCTTCTGTCAATATGCCTTTAAAATAATACTCAAGATCACATATCTATTTTCTATTTGTCCATCTCAGTGATTAAGAAAATTACCAGCACAGTGACTTGCTGTTTTTCTCACAGGTGGCGTAGCTGTATCGCCATCTTTAATTGGGACCCTTGCTGTCAAAGTGTGGTCTCTGGTCCTTTCTCAGTTGGGTCCAATCTCAACATTGTCCTATTTGATCTTGCATTTGGACAAGTTCCACAGGTGATTCATGTGCACTTTAAGGTCTTGTGTACATTGCTTTAGAGAGTGTAATCTACATCCTCATCTTCCTCTTTGTGACTTTCAGTCATCCCTGACCTCTCCCCCTTCACCATTCGTTCAAGAGCAACAGACAGACTTGGTCCCCAGACTAGGGATGGAGGCACAGTGGGCATCAGTGAGTCAAGGTGCCCCCACAGAAGGAAGGATGCTGAAAGAGGAACAAAATTGGATAACCCAGATGGCTGATAAACACAGGTCAGAATCCTTCAGAACACTGCAAGGAACAGGGTTTCTTTTTCTAGTGTGGTTCCAGCATTCAGGGGTAGATAGTTGCAGTATGGTATACTAGGAAAAGCACTGAAGTCCAAGGCATGGGGCTAGGAGCGAATGTTGTCACATACTAGCTATGGGGTCATGAAAATCATTTCACAGCATGGGGATGTAAATAATATTTGTTCTACTTATTTCACAGGTCTGATGATTCTGAGGTTTAAAGATACTGTGAGTGAAAGTACTGGGTAAACCATAATGTTTTGTGCATATGAAAGTCACTAGATGTGGAAGGAAACATCTTAGTGTTAAACAAGTTCACGGAGAAGGAAGTATGCAGACTCTGTGCACAGCATGGATGCCTATATGGCCATTATTGTTTGTCTCCACATCTAAAACTGCAGCACTGAATTCATGCCTGGATCGTCATTCTTATTATACCTGTGATAATTGTGTATTTATATGGCTGCTTTTTCCACTAGACTGTGATTGCTTTATGGCAGGGATGATGATGTTGCCATTTTAATATCATCCATGTTGAGCAGAGTATCAGATACACCATATGGTTATAAAGGTCCCAAGACCTTTATGAGAGCACAGATCGTTCCTGTAAGATTGAGTGTCCAGACTCTTGTTCTTCCTAGATACCCATTGGCATTAGCCTCCACCTTGCAGTCCATGGAAATTGCCATGTTTTCACATGACATTGTTCCTGAATGTTCTGGAGAGAATGAGGAACGTGGCTCAACCTGGGCCAACCACAATGCTCTACCTTTGGTCAAAATGATTCAAGAATGAGGGTGGACTAATAATATGTTTTCCAGGATGATTGTAGAGAAGACGACAGAGAGGAATGGAGGATAAGGAAGAGAGGGGAAGAAAGCTATTTAGTCCCTTTTTGTTGGCAGAATTTATCAGAAGTTATAACTCTAAAACTGCTCGAGGCCCTATTTCCCTCAGCCTCTGGGGAAAAGCCTGTCTGAAGCGAAAAGAGAGGAAAGTTGACTTTTACAGAGAACCTGATGTGTAAGGAGAACATTATGGCCTGAAACGCCACATTGAGGTCTCCCTGGGCCATGTTGTGCTTTTTCTTCCCTCTAAGGGTTTGGCTCCTCAGCACTTCTTAAGCAGAGCAGTCTCAGTTTTACATAATCTGGTTCAAGTCACATTTCTGCCACTGGCAACCAAAAGACTCCTGACTGACAATACTGATAGGAAAATAAAGCATTTATACAAATGTTTCAAACAGTTCTCTGTCCCTTTAATCACCTCAAAGGTACAGCAATGGTATGGTTTATTCTTACTTTACCATTTATTTAAAAGTGTTTTTGTTTACAAATTTCAAGGAAATAGACATAAGAACTCCAGAAAAGAAGTGTGTGTGAAGCAGAAAGCAGCTTCTGTGAAAGCAAAAGAACTTAAGATTTTAGAAACATTGTTATCACCACAAAAGTTTTATTTATTTTCCTTTTGAGTACAATTTCTTCAGACAATACTATAGTAATTTACTATTAATATTGCATTATTTGTATATTAGCATTTATAACTTTAATAGTTCACTGTTACTAATACTAAATAACTATCCCATGAATTGTATATTAATATTTTACCATTACTATTACTCTAGCATTAGTATAGCACATTAATTGTATATTAACATTACTATTACTATAATACTCTACCATTTCTAAAGCATTAATATATTATCATTACTATAGTATTTTGCTATTGCCATTACAATTCCCATTAGGGTTATTGTAGTATTAATTATATATCAGTGTTACTACAACTATAGTACTTTAGTATTTGGTAGCATTTAGTATTATTTAGTTAAACTGCCTTTCAAAGTGCTTTGGTGTTCTATAATATAATTCCAGGAAAGTGTAAGAGTAAGTTATGTCCAGGGCCCCATTATTGGTCATCAACCATCCTGTGGGTGTCAACAGAGTACAGGGGAGCAGAGAAGGTCCTCTCCAGAGTCGTGGCAGAAACCCAGGACTCACTCACTGGTCATGGGGTCAAAGGAGCAAACCAAGTCCAAAGAGCTTAAAAATAATGAAAGCTGAGTCTGTTTTTACTTCTCAGGGAAAAAAATCCACAGCAAAGGGCTTCCCTGGGAGGCCTTGTGGGGAGGGTGTCTGGCTGTGACGGTTAGAAGGGATATCCCGGCCAAGGAAGGGTTGACAACCATCTCAGTCCCAAAGAACCAAGTTACAGTTGTCCCTTCAGACAGGCCCCCATGTTCATGAGTAGGGGAGAGCCTTCAGTTAGGCTCAGGGAGGGTCTGTGTAGCGTGGTAACCCTTCCATGTTGAAGGCCTAAGGGCTTCAACATATCAGCAACAATTAATGGAGAGAACGACATTCAATTCAGTCTCCTTGGTGTGTTACTGGAATGGAAAACATTCCTTTTACATGGGTCATTAATTTATTTGGTTGGTCAGGGAGGCTTCTGCTCAGGCTGTGGTCCAGGCTTTGTCTAAAGGTAACACACTAGCCTGGACACAAGGGGTTTTGATTCAAAGAGAGGATGAGAATCATGCTAAAAAACAGCAAAAGTGAAGCATCTCTTTAAAACAGACTGGGACACAAAGGGCTGGGAGGTCATTCTACCTGGGGCTACCTGGAAAGGCTTTTCAGTACAGGTGACCCTGGCTCCCAAAGCTCTGCTTTTCAATAGGCCACTCCTCAGTGCTTTATTTTTATGCTGTGCTTCTGAGGGACTACTGTGCAAAAAATGAGTCTCATTGGAAAAACTGGGTAAATCCTTTACATAATGCAGGTTTTAAGGAGGGAAGCAATATGATCCAGTCTGAATATTTAAAGCATCACAGTGGCTATGAAGTGAAAGCAGAGTGGGCATGGAACTTCAGCAGGTCTGGGGGAGATGAGGTGGGTTAGCAGGGGGTGGTGGCAGTGGAGGTCATGAGAAGGCAAGGGACTCAAGTGACATTGAGGAGGTTGAAGTCAGACATAGTGATGATTGTGATATAAGCATTAATGCTGGGTTAAACATTTAAAGCTGGGATGCAAATAGATTAAGACTAGAAGCTTTCAGCCCTTTAGGAATTTACAATCCATTTTACAAGCTGGCTCAGAAGGCGGAGGCCACTGGCAAGTTGCAGCTAAAAATATAAGCCACAGATGTGTGTGCCAAGAATTACTCAGGACTGAGCCTTCCTCTTCCCCCTCTATCCAGACTTAGTCCAACCCAAGTCCCTTGGGTGACACTTCGTTTGGAAGACTGGAGAAATGTGCATTCACTCTTCAAACAAATAAAACACAAATGATGGAAAAGCTGTTACTGAGCACTCTGTAGCTGAAACTGAATGGAATTATTATCGACATGTAGAAAATTGGTCCACGAATTTGGGGTAACACTGAGCTCTAAGAACTCCAAGTCCATCTTGGGTTGTGTGCACAGAAGACAACCTCCAGGACAATCACTGGACCACCTTTGGCCTGCTCCATTTGAGAGGAATTTGCATGTAGAATATCAGGTTGATGGAAACCATGTGTTGAGAAAATGTGGACAAAAACCCAGAAAAAGGAAGAGTCACGTGAAGGTTCCGTAGTGGTCTCATGTGTCTGAGAAGCTTTCAGTGTAAGAGGGTGTGAGCACATTAGTAGGCAGAGGGTGGGTGGAGCAAAGCTGCTGGAGAAGCTGAGGGGCAGGCGCTTCCACTGCTGTACCTTAGGTGGAAGAAGAGGCCCACATCTTGGAGGGGTGAGTGCACAGAGGAGCACACTTTTCTGACCTTGGACTGCTCTTTGTTCTCCGGACATATTATAAACCTCTCTCTCTCTCTCTCTCTCTTTTTAAAAGATTTATTTATTATGCATACAAGCACTGGGGTACAGGCCATAGGTGTGGGTGGTGAGAGACAGAGTGGGGAACAGAACAGGCAGATTGACTGAAATACACTGCTGAGGAGAGCAGTGGGCGAGGCAGGAGAGGTCTGCTGTGCCATGTGGGTCACCTCCCTGGCCGGCGGCAGGGATTGAACTTGTGCTGCAGTGGCTGTGGTTTGCTTCATAGTGCATTGCTTAATCCATTGCGCCACCAGGGAGGCCCCATATTATAAACCTCTCTTGAGAAGACCAGTGTCCTTCACCTGCAAACAAAGCTGGTGTCATGTGTGATAGGGCCTCAGGGTCATATTACTGATGTGCTCCCTGCCTTTCTTAAATTCTCCGTACAGCTTCATCCCTTTAGCTTAGTGGATCTCAGGTCTTCGGGTGTGTGTGGTATACTCAATGATCTTAATGAAAGTTTAACTTCAAGGACAAGCTAGCAGTTGGGTGAGTATTTTCAGGAGACTTGCAAAACCACATACAATCCATTTATGGATGCAGTGTTCAGCTTTGACCACAGACTTTATTATTAAAAAGCAAAAGCTCATGGGAAAATCATAAATTAGTTTAAATATAATCTAGTTAACAGCATGAAAAGGAGACAAGAGAATCATTTCTGGCTAGGGGCTAAGTGAACAGGACTGACAAACAGCAGATCCCTTCATGGGTGGAAGAAGGATGGGTTTCTGAGAAGCAAGGCTCGAGGCAGAAGAGAAATCCAGCCCTCCAAGGGCTGGGTCTCAGGTTGCCCTATTTATTCCATCAGACCAACCCCAGCTCTGGATCACTCCAGATCATTTATTCATGGCTCCTGACCCTAGAGGACTTAGGTAAAGAACCAGCCTGTAATTTAGGGGCAGAAGTGCCAAGCAAGACTAAAGATGTGTTTGGAGACGCTGAGGAGAGTGTGATTAATTTCTTCTGTATGAGGTGATCCCAATTGACATTTGATCTTGGCTTTGAAAAACAAGCCAGGATTTTTCTCAGGTAGGGGATGAAAAGTGTAGCTCATGAACTATAAAAGAGCGAAAGATACAGCACCTTAGCACAGGGTTGATGATCTGGGGTGGGCCAGGGTAGGCAGCCCCAGCAATGAAGTGGCAAATGTGTGCAATAGCCAGATGGTGAAGGGTCTGGAAAACCTTACTGTTGAATTTGGACTTCATCCTGTGGGAAATGGGGAGCCATAGAAGGTCCTTAAGGGAGTGATGGGACTTGAGAGGGGTAACTGTTGAAGTGGGAGGAGGTTAACAACCTTCCTTCCTGCCATGGTACCTATTTTCCCGTCTTACTGTTCAAGCTCACACAGCCAGACTAGGGTCGGAGAGAACTCCCCTGTTCCAGGGGAGTAAGAGTCCAGTGCATTTGTGTTCATACTGTGCACTTTGACTCCCCCCTCCTTTTTTTCCTTATAGAAACCACACCTTAGGGAACTGTAAACTGTAAAAATCACCCCTCAACAAATCTTTCCATACAAACTAGTGAGTCATTGCTTATAAGCTCTGTGCTCAATTAAAATGAAACACTTGTGCTGCAGTGGCTCGGATGCTTCATAGTGCGGTGATTAACTCCTTGCACCACCAGGATCCCCGGCCAGGAGGGGACCCACATGGCACAGCAGACCTCTTTTGCCTTGCCCACTGCTCCCCTCAGCAGTGTATTTCAGTCAATCTGTCTGTTCTGTCCCCCACTCTCTCTCTCTCATCCCCACACCTCTGACCTGTACCTCAGTTCCTGAATGCATAAATAAATAAATCTTTAGAAAATGATGAAACACTGCACCCCCTTGTGTCTCTACAGCAATATTTTCTGAGGAGGGTGTCTGTGATCCTTTCAAGTTCATCTCGCTAGTCTGCTTGACCTTGGTGCTCTCAGAAGGAAGGAAATCAGACCTGTGTAAGCTCACCGTTCTGCTGTGTAGGAACACTGAGATTTAATAGGGCTGATCTGTTTATATGTCAGCAGGAGTTAAGGAAGCCCAGGAAGGGACTGTGGTGGGTGGGGGTAGCTTTCACAGGCAAATATCTTGGTTCAATTGAAAAGGCCAGTTGCTCAAGTTCGGTTATTACAGACTCTTCGCTGAGACTGTTAACCCAGGGAAGGGCTCTCAGAGATGGACAGGTCCCCCCTTCTCCTGGCACTCAGTAAACATGGATGCTCTAGGCTCCCAAAATAGAAATCTTTTAGAGGTCACCATGATGTGAGGGGAGGGCATGGCTTAAGGATGTGTCTTAAAGCTGTGTCTACATAGCAACCGCCTTTACCAAGTTTATTTATTGTGGGGTTTTGAGCAGTCTCTCGCCCCACCCTGTGCCCACCATGGTCGCACCATGGCTCTGTCTGGCATCTGGAAACACAGGGTGGTGAGGTGAATGGCTGAACCTCAGAGTTGGCTACACCCATGTTAGGGGGGCAGTGAGGTAGGGGGTTGATCTTCAATACACATCTCTTGTCTGACTCTGAAATGTACTCTTCTGTCTCCTGGAGGTTCCCCTCTTTCTCCCTACCCCTCATAAGGAAGGACCATTTACATCAAACCTTTTATCTGGACCTTTGGGAAACATTTTTAAGAACAAATTCAATGCCAGCTGATTAGGGAAAAGACTCCAGCACTGGGAACACTATGGGTGGTTTCAAGTCTCAGCTCAGTAGTTGGGGCATCTTGGACAGGTGCTTAAAGTCTTCAAGCCTCGTTTGTAAAGTGAAATCTCATGATCTCCACTTTTTAGGGTTATGGTGAGGACCAAGAGAATTTGAAAATTCTTCCTAAATTTAAAGGTAAGACACTACCTCTATGTAAGGTATTGAAAGATTTCTTTACTATTGTACTCAGTATATTTATGGCCCACTCATCTCCTTGCCAGCACCCAAATCCCTAGGGTATAGGAAGTTGGTCAGGTACCTGGCCTCTACTTTGAGATGTTCTGAGGTAAGTTAAATACTCATCACAGCACGGAGCGCCCCACTGGGGCCCCATTATCACAGAGATAAAACAGAAGTGGAATTTCTTTCTCTTCTACCATTGTTGTCTTCCCAGTCTGAGTCTTAACTTTTGAGAATTGCTTTCTTTTTCACCTCTTGTGAAATTTTTTCCCTCTAAAGGTTACCTTTCAAGTTCATTTAAATTTGTTATGGGTGGGTACACAGATGACTCTGTCCCCAATTCATTGGTATCCTAAATGCAGCTCCAGTTAGCCTTCCCTGAGGTTTCTGAATTTTTATAGTAACTGTTGGAGCCAATGAAGTGACTATATAATGGTTGAATTTCTGATAATAATATCAATTCAAATAGAAGAGAACTGAGGCAAGGTGTATTTAAATCATACTATACTGTGACCTATCTTTTCCACCTGGTAAAACTAGCCCTATTTGAGACTATAGTATCAAAAAAATCAGTAAGAGAAGAAGAAACTAAAAACCAAGCACAGCGAGACTTGGGGGAGTTGGTTAAAAATGAACATAAAACTCTAAATTAGTTGATAAAAATATAAGAAAATAGTAGTAGTTTTGTCCTGTGCTGCAGAGAGAGAGTTCCCCTGCTGGGTGTGGTGGGTGACTAGGGCCCCACATAAGAGATATTAGCAAGTGACTATTGAGTGGCAAAGCTATAATTTTCATTTCAGATTTTCAGCAGTCTCCGTAAGTGTTTTGCCTTCAAGTTGGGAGATAATATAACCGGGATCTGGGGTTGAAACGGAGCTTGATTTTGCTGTGGCTGATTTTTTTTCCCTTGGTAAGATGATTAACCTTTATTTCCACTCCACCTACACCATTTAATTCAAGTTCAACAAGCTCATTCAGAGGCACATGTGTACCCGTCATTTTAAACCACGTCCACGCCAAATCATGCTTCCCTTTTTTTTCCCCCTTCCCTCGCCTATTTAATCTTTCCTCTGAGCAAAGCCACGATAGCAGGGAAAGAGCATGGACCCTGTAAGCACCAGGAGAAAGACACAGAGGATGTACAGTCAGGAGTCACGTGCCCCCCACGGGGATAAGTTTCCACTTCAATGGGTGGAAACAGCCTCAGGTGCTTGACACATGGTGGGGGTACAGCCTGGGCACAGTGTTGTCTGAGGAGGTCCAGGTCATCAGTGACAGGTTTCTTAGGGTCACAGTGAACTTTGAAACAAGCAAAAAAGCCCCCTGTGAATGTAAGACTATCTGCTACTAATAATTTATTGTCATGCTGCATGAAACTTGGAACAACTTCTAGCCATAAAATGTAGGGACAGAAAAATAGAACAGATTTAGCTGGTAAAGTTTTTTTAAGACCAACTCTGGAAGGATCACCTTGAACCCTGCTGTGTATGGTGTATTTTCCTTGTAGCTAGCCTACAGGTGGACTATCATTTCTGCGTGCTTTTAAGAAACAGAAGCTAGTCTCTTAAGAGAAAGCAGATGGGTGGTGTGTGGAAATGTCTGACACAGCAGGAGAAACAACTTCCCCAGATGCCCTGTTGGCCAAAGCAAGCTTTAAAAAACTGACTCTACTGACACCTGGTGGAGAGTAGGGAAGCTTCCCTGTGCCAGAGAAAAGAAAGTGCATGGGCGTGTGTATGTTTGCAGGTGTGCATGCAGGTGTGCATGTTTAGACGTTCACGCATACATGCATGTAGGACACACAGGTCATCTATCTGCACGTGCACACATGTATGTTCATGCACGTGTGTATGCGCATGTGCTTGTGCGTGCATGTGTGATTGCATGTGTGTGTGCTTTGAAAAGACAGGAAACACATTCATCATGTTGGGGGAATGAAATAACTTCTGAGGAATGAGGGAACACTCAGAGCCACCAGATGTCTGAATATACCATCGTGGTTAGGTGACTCACTGAGACACATGCATGAAAAACAACAAACGAGAATGTAGAAATAAAACATGAGAATGAAAGCAAATGATTTATTATTGCTTTCCTAAAAGTGTTTGATGATGACTAAAACCACAACAACAAACAAGAACTCACTGGCTCTGCCCCAAGCCCGGACAGCTTCATGTGAAAAAACTCCACTGCTTTTGCCTCCCCAACTGTAGGGAGGTTTCACCTCCACCCTAGGGAGATAGTATCTCCCAGTCCCAGCTTGCACTCCACTGCCCCTGAAATCTGCAGTGAGCTCCTTGCAGCTACTAACCCTGGGATAAAAAGAATAATCTTCCTAAGGAGGTGATAGGGAGATTGCTTTGCCCCTAAAATTCCTTGAAGACGGAAAGAAAATTCTGCTAATAAACGTGGTCATAACTGTTCACTATGTCTTCAAAGAGAATGGGTGGGTGGAGGGGGGAATTGCATTGCAAAGTTCCTACAGAAACACACTTCACAAGCTTCCACCTTCATCTGCGTCTTGCTCAGTACTGCTTGACAAAGGTCCTCACGGCCCACTTTATGGGCAAATTCAACAGCTTGCCACGAAGCATTCTGCACATAGTACAGCACATGTACAGCCTGTATTTTGTCTTTTAACTATCTGTTTTAAAGGTGATTTTCAGGAATGCACCATCACAAATATTAGTTCAAATGAATCCATTATATTTACATCATGAAGAAAGGGTGGGGTCACTAATGAGAATTTGGGCATTTTTAAAAAATCTTAGGAACCTTGAATAAAGGGTTGAGTCAGGGAACTGGGATGGGTAGATCTAGAAAGGAAGGCAGGAAAGGAAGCCCCTGAAAGATGCATAGAATTATAGTTTTCTTACAGCTTTTTTTCCTCTGACATTTAAGTTGAATCTAAAATGTATGTTATCTTCAGCATGTTGGTTGAAATATATGATTATACCAGGAAGGTGTTGCAAGTGCATGTCTCTCTATATATCTAACAGACTCCCAACTTTCTCAGTTCACGCTCCCTTAATGTTTCAGTAATACTTTCAGTGAAATCAGGTCAAAATAAACATTCATTTGTCCTATTTATTAAGTAATTAGGTCTAAATAGTTTCATAGTAGAATTGACAGTGTCTGACAGTCATTGCTATATTTCTCTTGAAAATAAAATAATTTGCTTTATTTCTCTTGAAAATAAAGTTGTACATTGTGACTCTTTGGTATGTGGTGGCCCTCACAGCTGCCTTGGTACAGAGTTTGGGAACTAGGGCTCTAACAGTATGGGGAATCAGTGAAAAGTTCAAGAATGTGGTTTACATGATCTCCTCTCACCTCTTTTGAATCACCTCTCACACCTTTTGAATTTTCAGTTTTTTTCTGAATTTTCAGTTTCATACTGCTGAGTCAGCTCAGCTTTCTTCTGTGGAACAGAATATAAGAAAAGAAGATGCAGAGTCAAGACTACAGGAATTTAAGCCAACTTTGGGAGTAAGATTTGACCATTTTCAATAGTGTTTCCTGAGCGCCTAAAGCATGGGGAGTTTGCGATGAAGCACCTGAAAAGTAAGAGAACACAGTTCTTGCATCTTCTCTGAAGCAGATGCAGTCAGAGATGCTACCACTGGGATACAGAGATGGATCCTAACAGCAGCCAAGAAGCTGGTCAGATACTAAGTCCTTAGGTTAAACTCTGACAAAACAAGCACCGGATGTTAAACATGCCAGAATACTTGTGTCAGTCTCTCAACAGATTTATAGATGGTTGGTCCAATGCTTTTCCATCCCATTCTGTTTCAGATTTGCATGTAGCACTGAAGCTATATATAAACTTAGCCGGTGTTCTCCAGTGTCGGTGAGCACCTGGAGGGCCTGTTAAACCAGAGGGCTGGGCTGCACCTGCAGGGTTTCTGGTTTAGCCAATCTGGAGAGGGGAGGGGCCTGAGAGTTTGTGTCAGGTGATCTGATGATACTTTCAAGGGCCACATGTGGAGAGCATTTAGGAACCTGCTAGAGGATCAAGGTCATGTCTTGTTAGGCTGCACTTGACACTGGGTGGGTGTCCCACTTCTCTAGTCCTGACCAGCACACAGCCAGCAGGGAACACGAGCAGTGATAAGTATCCACCAAGGCATTGGCTCTGTTGGAGAACAGCCACCTTCTCAGAAGGTCACACACATCTTAAATGGGCACCCTTGAATTTGGGACACTCGTTTCATAGTAATCAAGTGACCTTGAGACATGATGTGTGAGGGGGTTTTGCATTTTCTGAGAGGTGGGTTATGCACTCTGCTTGCTTGTGAGTGAGGGGCATGACCACAGAGGCTGCAGAAAAAGTGGTTCTTAATCTCAGGAAGTGGGTTCCCAGAAAAATCATCTGAGGAGCCTTTCTTACCATCTCTAGGGCTGGGCCTGGTCATATGTTCCTAGAAAAGGCTCCCCAACCCATTCTGTTGAGAACCCCTGCTCACAAGAGAAGCTCTTGTGCATGAGCACCAGTGTGGGGATGCGTCAGCCTCCTGTCCCCAGGTGTTCCTGAAGCTTTTCACCTGCTCTGAGTCATGCACATGGCCACTGGAGTTACAGACCCAACCCTGCGGTATTAAGTCCTGTTTGATTTCCCCAGGCCTCTAGAGAACTCCCTTCTCTGGCTTCTCCCTTTCTTGGGTGATGACAAAGCATAGCCAGTGTGGTTTGTCCCAAGCACATTGCTAATTAAAGGCAGCTAGCAATGCACTGAAGAACAAACTGAAAGGGGCACCTGCTACAGTACTAGTTAATCAACTGCACTTCTCTGGTGGGCTTTTGTACTCTCCCACCTCATCCTCCTCTCCTATCCTGTGCACTTATTTGCTTAGAGCAGAGTTCTCCAAATGTGGTCCTCAGCATCACCTGGGAACCTGTTTGAGATGCAGGTGCCTCCGTGTTTTAACACACCCTCTGGGTGATGATTCTGAGGATCTCTGCATGTCCCTACCCATTGTCACAGACTGGAATGTCTCCGAAAGGAAAGGTTCACTCTCTTCCTCTCCCCACAAGCTGGCCCAGTGACTAGCACACAGCGGACACTCAGGAACATCTGCCAGAGACCCAAGTGAGGGCAGGTCTTTTTCCTGCTCACCAGAGTGAATAAACACTCGCCTGGTGTGCCCCTGAGAGGTTGCCAACGCTGGGTCTAAATCATATGCCCTTTCGTATGGGTTATATTTTCCATATTTACAAATCAGCTTTCTCTAAATCCTCTCCAAGTTTTTCACATTCTTTTTAGCTCAGGAAGCCAAAAACAAAATGCCATGTTTTAGTCAGTGTCTGTTTCCTGCTTGGAGGGGGGGGGGGGTGGCGGGAGGCAGGGCATTTCTGCATGATTCTTAAATTCCATACTCCCAGCATCGTGATTATTTTCCGAACAATAGAATGAGATTGCTGATTCATGTTCGGCTCATGGCTCCAAGCAGCTTTTTTCCTGCTGTACTTGTGCCGATGCAACACAATAATGTTCTATTCATCCCTCTGAATTAGAAATGCCAGCAGCTCAGATATGCAGCCCAAGGTTTCCCCCTCCCTTCTCCTTTGGCATATTTAAAGCCTTCCCACAAATAACACTTTCGGAAATATTATCCAACATTCACTCTGAGCCATTTGGCTTGGGCAAGGATGGTTAGACCTTATCGTTTTTTTTATCAGCAGCTCCTTTCACAATGCCTGGCACCCTGTAACTATTAATTCCCAAAAAATGCTTGTTGAGTGAATCACATACCAATTTCTGAGGTTTAAGTCTTATCCTCCAATTCTACCCTAATACATTTACAAGCCCTCTGTCAGGTGCAGGGCGAGAGCTGACTCTCACATTTAGAGACTCATGCTTGCATCCAGCCCAAAATTGGAATTGACCTCCTCCAGGTC
The DNA here is from genome assembly GCA_019455555.1 of Galemys pyrenaicus. Taxonomy (NCBI): domain Eukaryota; kingdom Metazoa; phylum Chordata; class Mammalia; order Eulipotyphla; family Talpidae; genus Galemys; species Galemys pyrenaicus. The sequence goes on from JAGFMF010011681.1 coordinate 8,033,450, forward strand.
TGGTGATCTAAGTGGTCTCTGTGTGCGGAGTTGACACCCTGTGTGCAGTGCCAATTCTTGCTGCACTTGAGCAGATAGATCTCTGGTTCTCTCTTGGCATAGTTTTGCCAGTAAGCAGCCTGGGTCAGCTACAGGTTAATCTTTTCCGGCAGCAAGGCAGATTGGTGGGATGGCTCTGTGCTCTGAAGACTCTTCTGCTTACCCTGAGCTGCAACCTGAACCCCTGGGTGGTTCTGCAAAGTCCCAATGCCCAGGCTCCCTCCCAGATCCATTAGTACTTTGTGGCTCAGGGCTGAGTTTTGTGAAGCCGCCCACGAGGATTTGGATGTGCAGCCAAGGTAGAGAACCACTGCCCTAGGGTGGCCTCTGAAACAGTATCTGGGAGGTCTCCCCATTCTGTGACTGCTTCCTTATTAACTCTTCTCAGCATGGCAGGAGAGAAGATCTTTGAGAACATAACTCAGCCTCTGCTTAAAACCTGGCGGGGGCACTCATGACTGGCCCTCTTGCCATTCTGTGGAGGTCTCCTTCTCTCCCCATCTCGGCATCCCCAGCTCCTTGCTGCTCCCTGAGAATGTCATCCATGCTCCGCCAGAGGGCCTTTGCCCTGGATTGTTCCTCTGCCCCAGCTACCTGCTCAAGTTGCTCTCTCACCTGCACTAAGGCTGGCACATCCCCATTTCATGGGGATGCCTACCTTGAACCTGCCTGCCTGTCTCACATGCACTGCCCCACCCCTTCCACCCCGCTCAGTCTGGTCTACTTGCTCTTTTTCCCAACTTGATGCTAGCATCTTATAACACACCACACAGTTTACTTCTGGTTTTGCTGTTGTTTATTGTTTTGACTCCCTCTGTGCTTTGAGGTCAGGGTCCTTGTTTTGCTTGCTGCCCCCAGTGCTCAGCCAGTGTGTGCACACAGCAGGCCCTTCCTAACTCATGCACAGTGAAGAAGGAGGTCACCTCTGCAGGTGATGGTAAACAGATTGGAGAAGGGAAAGCTCAGTGATGCATGAAAAAAATGAATCTCCAAAATGACAGATTATGAGGAAACGCTTATCATTTGATTTTAATTATAAGTCAAGGGCAGGAACTACCAGGCAATGTCTAGATTTAAAAACAAAAACAAAACATAGAGTGAAAGAAAGGCAAAGTGGAGTAGTGGTAATCTAGGCTTGGACTGTGTGAGTAGAAGGGGCAGGGAAGGGGTGTGACTGCCGATGGGTACAAGTGTTCTTTTGTGGGGGATGATGAAATGTGCTAAAATGATTATGGTGATAGCTGTACATTGTCAATATACCCAAATCCACTGAGTGGTATAATTTCAATGGCTGAACTTTGTTATGTAAATTATGTCTCAATTAAACTGTTAAAAACACACACTTAACTAGAACATCATACAGAGTGTTAAATCTAATGCTAAAAATGGAACATTAGCTATTGATATTTCTTATCAGGCCTGTGGATTTTCTCTGGCTTGGGTTTTGAAAGGGAGGTGGGAAAGCTTCACTAGCTTTCACTCACTGCCAGACACATGAATTGGTCAAGAATGTGACTTAAAATTTTTGATTAAGGCTTAAATCAAGAGTGATTTATTTGGACTAAAGGGCTTTCCCTCAAAAACTTCAACACCTCTTGGAATTCTGACCCTTTGTAGGACTAGCTGTTTTGGAAAGCAAGCGGTCACTTGGTTGTAATCCAAGCTTCATACAGATTGGGCACTTTCAAACTTGTAACGCCAAGCAAAACGCCGCCATGTTGACATCTGCCATATACTCATGACCATTGTCCTGCACACCCCATTGATCTGCAGCGTTGAACTGAGAGACTGGGTGCACACACATGAACCGTAATGGCTTGATAGGATTAAAATGATAGACAGCAACTCAACAAGGCTGTTCTCCCCTCCTTGGGACCTTGACAGCCTGTCTACTACACCCCAAGGGGGATAACCTCTTTCTGCCCTTCTGCTCCTTTCTCTGCTCCACATCTTGCCAGGTCTCCCCCAGGTGCAGAGTATCTGGTGAGCTCAGCTCAGGCGATGGCAGAGTCCGGCCTTCAAGATTCCCTTTAGGAAATCCCCAAGACTTTAGAAACGCTCTGCTCCAGGAAGGCTCCTGAAGACTCCTGCTACTCTCCTGAGAATTTGCAAGAAGAATAGAGCCTCAGTGTCATCAACAATTATAACACCCCAAGGAAGAGACACTCAGAACTGGATTTTGCTAATTGATGGAACAGTGTTGGAAGAGCAGAGAGACGAGCTCTTTATCTGCAGGCTGGCGAGAACGCCATCGCAGAGTTAGAACAGAGACAGAAGCCCTATCCACCATGCGCACGTCATAGCCGAGAATGATGATGGCCACCAAGATGACTAAGCCCCCCTCCTTCTCTTCTGCCAAGAACTGCCTGGCGGAGATGACAGAACACACACAAACATTCTAATTAGAGGAGGCTGTATTTGGTACTTTATCAGTAGTGGGCTGTGGAAGTGTAGGGGAGGGAAAGAGTAACTAAAAAATTCCCAACTCCACAAGACACAGATGTTCCTCTCCACATCATGCCATTCCAGCTGTGAACTGGGGATCTTTTGGAAGGTGGGTTCTGCAGAATGTGGGTGATTGGGCTGAACTCATTCTGACTGTGCAGTCAGGATGCTTGCAAAGAATACCTACATCACCTTGTTTTAATATTATTTGTACATTTGTCCCAAAAGAGGTTGGTAGGACTCTTATGCAGATGCTATGAGGACTAAATGAGTTCACATAGGAAATGTGCTTAGGACATGTCTCGTGCATAGTAAGTGCTCAATAAATGTGTGTGGTTATGTTCTGGGGCATTGAGGACCGGCCCTGAGAAAACTGACCACACACATAGGGCTCTGGATATTTTGTCGCACAGTGAGAAAAGAACTGGCCCATAAGCTGGACTGTCTTCATGGGATGAGATGGGGGTGTGGGGATGGGCCATAGGGAGGGGCATTCACCGCTTCACTGACTTTTGCCAATTTGCTTTACCTCATTCTTAATTGTAGTTTTTTGATGAGGGCACACTATTAGATGTTATTTGTCATGGTGCAGCATTTTTTTTTTTGTAGAAAATAATTGGTAAAATTATTCTGACATTAACATTGCAGCAAAATTACTATTAATATGAATCTACTATATCTCAGGAAGGCATGGTATTTCCATTCTCTAACATGATAGGGTGTAAAAGAGATCTGAAGTAGGGACAACCCACTTCTCTGGTACAGCAGCAGCTTTTGTAAAACTGAATTTTTGAAGAAGCACTGTAGCAATTAACTGATACCATTTGGGTGCTCTGTTAGGACTTCAACAAATGCTTGTTCCATGAGAGAACATTTAAATCAATATTTTCCACAGCATCTACTTTCCTAAAAAAATGTTTTGGTCCAAATAGGATCATTTTTATGGCTGCCGCTTGGAATACTGTAGCTGTACCATCTCTAGAGTCAAGTTATTGTAAACAGCACCCACTTACCTACCCATTTTCTGATATGAAAAAGAAAGAGAGTGGACCTTGGTCATCTGCTTGTACTATTGATTTTACCGGCCAGAGATAAAAACAAATCATGTGATTTTCAGAAAAAAGAATCCACGTGATTTAAAAACAAAGATTTTCAGAGAAAGAGAAATCAGATTATTTCTAAAATACCAATGAAATTATGCAGATACCACATGAAATGCATTAATGGTACCTGCAGGTGCATCCTTCCAACTTCAAACCAAAGGACAAGACTGGACAGGGGCTCTTGGTGGGTAGAAAAATCCACAAAAATCTAAATAGTTTCTATTTATACATAAAGTTAATGACACTTAAATTAACATGTTAATGTGTCAGCCCCCACACATTCTGCACATGAGTGTACAGTTACCTAAAAAATAATAGTAAAGATAATAATTGAAGTAGCATCTGCCATTTATTGAGTATTAACTATGTGCTAGAAATTCTAAGTGTCCTATATATACTACCTCATTTATTATTCTCCCCTATGCTACAGGTGGTACCATCCCATTTTCATTTGGGGAAACTTAGTTAAGAGAAGTGAATGCCCTCCCTCCCCCACCAACTTGCCTACAGATGTAAAGATTTTTAAGTGTGGGAGCTATGAATTGAATCCAGGTCTTATGGATCTGGTCTTTAAGCTCTAGGTCACTACATAGGGATCCTTTTGCAAGAATAATAATTACTACATGCATTTATGGTGCTTGAAAAAAGAAGCCTATTTCAGATATTTCATTTGTGCTCACTTCATTTTGCTATCTCTTTTATAGACAAGGATGCTGATACTCAGATGCTAAATGTCTAGAGATAAACATGGTACATGAGAAAATCAGAATTCAAATTGTGTCTCCTAGCCTCTAAGCCAAGTTGGTTGTTCAAATATGTGAGGTTTAAGCCTTTTCTAGCGACAAAGAATTGTTGATGTCACTACTTACGAGGACAAAACCTAAGCAATAGTTGCGCATATGGGATAGTTCCTAAAAACATGCAAAATCTAGCTCGAAATATCAGGCAACTGAAATTTTAATGTGCAGAACACCAGGTTCAGTCAAGCTGACACAAATCATTTGAAAAGATCATTCTTGATGATTCTGACCCTCCTTCACACACCAGGCCCCCCCCCCCCACACCCAGCCCCTCCATACACCCAGCCCCTCCACACACCCAGCCTCTCCACACACCCAGCCCAGAATCAGTGAGACATCTATTACCTAAGTGGCAGGTAAACATTTCTTGTTGGATATGAGCCATTTTCTGAGCTCAGTAAGGGTTATGTAGTTGCTCAGGAAGTTAGAAGTTCTATTACTAATCATTGCTGCATTTGATTGTGGATGTTAGGTCTGCTATTTTCCAGCTCGTGTACCAGTTGGGTAGGAGTGTGTGACAATGAACTACCCTTGCATCCCAGGCCTCACCTGCTATCAGGTGTAATCCCATGTTGACTCTGTCAGAAAATTTATAAAAGGATTACTAATGAATTCTTCCTTAATAAAGAAAGTTTTTTTTTTTTTAAATCCAGAGATACTTGGAAATTTGTTACATTGGTACTTGTTCAAAGGAAAGGTTTGGGATAGCTCAATGGATAAAACTGGCTGGCTGCCACTTACAAAATCATAGACCTTTCAACCCAAAAGATAAGTGCCAGTTTATTATCTATTGTGCCTCAGCTCCAAATCCACCCTTTAAGTCTCCACTCTGATTTAACCCAGACTTTGTAATCTCTTTCTCAGAATCCTTTCTGGAGGGTTTTCAATTTGATTCTGCCAATAGGAGGCACTAGAGGAACAGGATGGTGGAAAGACAAAAAGTGCTCCCTGACCTCTCTTTTCAATACCTCTATGAGCAGAGTAGCTATGGGCTGGTGTCTCCAGGTTGGTATCATTTCCAGAGACAGTGGCTTTGCACTCTGCAGAGGTTCTGGCAGCAACTGCTGGACCCTGTCTTGATGCCTCATATGCCAGCTCCACAGGACTGTTCTTCTGTGCTCCTAGATCCTAGTAGACCCATCTGTTTTTTTCCCCAACTCCAAGAGCAACACTGCTTCTTGCAAGTAGTACTTTAGAGTTCCCTTTTTTGTTCTTTAGGTGCTACAGCGCCAGTGTAATAACCAGTTCCCTGTACTAAATCCTTCTGTTTGAATGACCTGGTGTGGTTGCGTTTCCTTGCCTGGACCTTGATTGTTGCACGCTGGTGGTAAGCTTGTAGCATGCTGCCTGTTGGTGCCATGTGCAGTACAACACAACGGTGCAGATCAGAAACAACAACACTGACTGAATTACTGCTATGTGTGAGAAATTATTATTTCTGGCCAAGAGGTGAGACGCTTAACTCTGAGCCAAGGACAGTAGAGTGGAACCTTCAAAGGATCAACATTTTAAAAATGACTTTTTTTAGCATAGAAATATTTTCTGTAAATGTGTACAAACACAGAAAGCGTAAAGGAGAACGATAATACTTGCCTTATAGTTAACCACAGATATGTTGACTTATCCCTTTTGGTCTTTTTCCCTCTGTACTTTTACGTATTTTAAAAAATTGTTATTTTTAACTAACTTTTAGTCTCTAGTATTTTCACATGACACAAAATTCGACTCACGAATGTGACCTTGCTTCATCACAAGGGCAGCTTGTTTTTTTTTTTTTTTTTTTGCCTTGGGACCGGATTTCTCCAGCAGTGGCTGCTAACCTCTGATCCAGAAACTAGACAATAACCAGGATGACAAACTCACATCTCTGATATATCCTCTGTGTCAGCCTGCCTATGTCAGTTGGGATCATAAAGTAAATATGAAATCTGTACACATCCAGAAAGAATGCTTAGGATTTTATGAGCTGGTTTCACAGTAAGATTATGAAAAATTTTGAAGCATATAGAATCTACAGATGTATCCTATAAGGAGTGGTGTTTGGATAAAGAAGGGGTGCAAAATCTTTATTTTCCTTAAAATTATTTATCAAGCAGAAAAGGTAACTGGTAAAAGTCTTTATGGTCCAAATAACATAGCATTAAATATCTGAAGATAATCACTCCAGACAGTTCAAGGCAAAATAAGTTGAAACACAAATGTAGTGGAAGACTTTAATTTACTGTGTATTCATTGAAAGATTACATAGCTATAAAATAAGAAAGACTATCAGACTAATATTGTTAATAATGTTAATCTAAACTTGCATGCCAAATTTCATAGTTGAAATACAGAATAACTTCAGAATAACAGAAAAAAATTATAAAATTAACCAAAGTTAGATGATAAAGAAAATTCCCAAGAGTAAAAAAAAAAGTAGACTACTACTAGAGATAAAGTAATCTTTCCTCATTACAAGTAACTTAGAAACTTTAAAAGGAAAATGAAAGAAAAGCAAACACATAAAAATAAAAACTACTATGTTATTTGAAGCATAATTAAATAAGACATGTCCATACAGACTAGTAATTATGGAAAAAATGAAATACTGTTAATGAGTTCTCCTGCCTCTTCCTTGAAAGTATCAGATCCAGATGCTTTCATGTATGCATTACATCACAGACAAAAATAGTAATTTAAACTTTTGAAAAAAAAAAGAAAAAAACATCTAAATGACTTAATTATGATAAAAAAATTTGAAAACAAGATGGCATGTAAAAGAAAATATACCCAGATCACTTAATTATGAAAACTTTTAAATGCAAAAAAATGATATTAGTAGATAACTTTTGGGGAAAATTAAAAGAACGACCTATCAGTCAAAATGGACTATTTCTAGGAACATAAGGATGGCTTACTGTGTTGAGCACATATTGCTAATTATTGGTGATAAGTCCACATGGTAAACCAGCATTTGATCTTGAAGGATCTAAAACGGCTTGTAATAATAGTTATTATTGTTCTTGACAACTCAAAAATACTCAGGGATTTGAGGTGATGGTGCACTGGTGAGATGGTGATGGGGAATACATGGGGATTACAATTAATGGCAAGTATATGTAAATTTTAAAATATTTTAATAAAAAAAGAAAAAAAATAAAACAATTCATTCCAAAATAAACTTGTAATGTTATAGTGAAAAAAAAAATACTCAGGGAAGGAGAATATTGGATATTATCTTGGCATAATATTAAATAAAAGGAAAATTTTGAAATAGAAGATACATGAAGGAAAATTAGCTGTATGAGATAGTCCAGCACAGTAGGATGCATTAAGGTTAATACAAGGCAGTACTGGTGCATGAATAGACAGCAGATCAATAGAGCAGAAGTTCAGAAACAGACCTAAGTTTATATGGAAATTGAGAAAGTGATAAAAGTCACCTATTTAATTCATGAATATGGGGCAACTAGTAAACCATCTAGGAAAAAAAATCAAAGTTGAATCCATAACTCCTACCTTATAATTTATAAATATAATTATTGATTAAATGCCAAGTGGATAAATTGGATAAAAGACTTAATTGTAACAAGGGAAAGTCCTTGATGTTTCATGGATTTAAAAAGTAGAAGACTTTCTAAGTATGGCACAAAACATAGAAACTACCCAAACCTCACTTTTTAAACACACTTAGCACCCATATTTTGAATACCTGTAAATATCCATCAATAGGGACTAGTAACTATCCACCTGATAGTTATATTGGAATGCTGTTGAATGTGAAAAAGAATGAAGAAACTCATTATGATTTGAAATGGAACAATATTCAAGAAATAGTGAGAAAAGCAAAGTGGATTTTTTATGTATATGGTATGAAACATCTGTGACTATAAAGAGAAAAAGAATATAAACATATATACACATATATATGCATAGAATATAAGTGGATGGACATATAAGAGACTAACAACATTGCTTGCCAGTGGGTAGGGAGCTTGATGGTTAGGAGGGTGGAGAGAGACTTTTTACTTTAGGCTTTTAAATACAATTTGAATTTTGAACCATGTACAGAATTTAGTATTTGTTCAAAAGAATAAAATGGATATAAAACAATGAAGTGAATACAATATAAAGGTAGAAAAGTTTGAGGGAAAATTCAGAGATAATGTACAATTTACAAGATTATCATGAAGACTAAGTGCAATAAAGTGTCAGCTGCATAAAAGGAAGTATATGTGGTATAAAATGTTCTTGAACTATAAAAGAAAAAATTGGTTTTCCACTAACTACAACTCTAGCAGAAGGATCATTAACTCAACTGCTCACAGGGGTAAGACAATCATTCATTCAACAGATGTGCATTGGTGCCATCTACAACAAGGTACTTCCCTGGTTTGTTCACTAGACAGTGAACAAAGACAGTGAGAAAATCCCTGCCCTCATAGAATTTTAATCTAGATGGAGATAGCACAGGCAGTTAAACAAATGTCTCAAAGAACGACATACAACAAAGTGGGGTGGAGTGCAGTCATAAATCATGAGATCAGAGCAGACTATAAAGGATGTGGGCTGGCTATTTCCCTTACACACACTCTAGGAGGGGACTGTCCTGTGTGACTGTGGGAATAGTTTTGCCAGAACTTCATATTTTCCAAAAGACACCAAGAGAACCAAATTTGTACTTGAAATCTCTTGATTTTAAAATCTTGACTAAAGTTTAAATTAAATCACCCTATAGCCAAATAAAACACATCTCACTGGCCAAGGCTGGACTGGGGGTAGGCCAGCTCAAATCTCTAAAGAAATGAGATTGAGTTTTAAAACAAACATTTCAGAACTTGTAAGCCATGTCATCTGATGAAACCATGCATATTTTCCATGTCTTCAAGCATTTTGGGAATGCTTCACTGAAAACCAGTTGGCTCTCTAGTTTCATTTTGTGGGTTACCTCATAAGAAAATCTACATCATTTTACACTTAAATCTTGCTTGAACCAAATACATTACTTGACTTGATCCTTGTCTTTGTTCACCAGATATGATTCTTCATCATATTTGTTTTTTTCTAAAAATAAAATTTATTCTCAAAATCCTGAGGAAGTGTTTAATAATACACTCTTGACCTTGCACATAGACCCCAAAGAGGAGCTGAAAATATTTAGAATAAATATAAGAATAATTAAATAAATATATTTTCTTCTAAATTAACAGTTGAAGAGGATTACATATAAGTATGTAGGCATCAACACAAGTGCTCTACACTAATAACATTTTGTAGAACGTTCTAATCTTTGGATACAAATTGCTTGCTATAGGGCATTTTCCCTTTAATTTTCCTTTTTGTAAAAAAAAAAATTAGTAAGAGCTCATTCTCAGGACCTGATTGAATGCTATAAGGTAGTTCATTCTAGAGATCCTTGACATGCATATTCACCCAGCAGAGGCTTTGTGCCAAACACAACCAGTACATTTGCCATTTTTTATTTTCCTATGACCAATGGCTAAGTTTCTGTGGTCAGCTAATAATATTAGTCATGTAGAAACACGGTGAAAAATGCAAGACTTTTTATGAGTTTGTGACAGCTCAGATTTTCCTCCCTAACAACATGTATGAATCAGAAGCCACAAGTTTGAATTTTAGAAATACCTGTGGTAGTTAAGAAACACATACTGTACTTGTTGTTATTATTATTATAATCCCATAGAAATAGTGTCCCTGGGAAGATCGTAAAAGTGGCTTGGAGATCTCCACCAAGACGCAGACCTCTATAATCCCACTATTGTCAAATGTGTTCCTCTTGCTTTTATAATGGAAACTGCACAATATTTATCCCATTGATCTAGTACCTATGCTAAAGCACATACTTTAATTACATACCTCTTCATCCATCTGTCTATCCATCCATCCACTCATTTATCTCTCTCTCTCTGCTTCCTTTCTCTAGGAATAGGATAGGGGGAGAATAGACTTTCCCAAGATGTTCAGAACAGGTTTGCCCAAAAGTTGCCACTTTGGCATGTGGATTATTTTGAGCTGAGGTCAATTAAGGCCCTGTCTGTTGAGGCTTGTGAGAAAACTTTACCATTACCCTAACTACCCAGAAGAGTGAAAACTGGGGTACTACCCAAAGTTAGGGTTTTTACCAGAAATGATCTTTCTATCAGAAAGACATATCGATGGAAGGCAAACATCTAATTATAGATTGTCAGGTTTTCATCACGAGTCATCTTTTCCTTGTCAGATGGGTCTCCCCTTCTCTTTCCTTAGAGTCCCAGGCCTCTATCACATTCCTTAGCTCAGGATGTACATCTTCATTTAGTCTTAAACGGAAAGATTTTTTTTTTCTGGTTTTATTTTATTTTATTTTTTTATTCTATTTTTTCCCTTTAATTTATATATATCTGACATAAATTGTAATCTCCATGTATTCCCCATCACCATATCACCAGCGCACCATCATCTCAGTCCCCCATGCTCCCATCTGCCCTCAACCCTCCCCCTCTGCCCTCCCCACTAAGTGTCCCCAATTTGTCCTTGTCGTTTCATTTTTGGTTTTTGTGTCTTTATTGTTGTTGTTGTTATTATTATTATTGTTCTTATTCCTTTCCTTGATCCTTATTTGGTTCCCTTATATACCTCTTAGGGGAGGAACCATCTGGTATTTTTCTTTTGCCTTCTGACTTATTTCACTGAGCATAATCTAAGGTAAAGATTTGAGTTAGGGGAGTTATAGAAGTGGCGAGGTGAGATTTTTCAAAGTGCCAGTGAGATAAAATCAAAGGATAAGGAGGGGTTGCTCGGGTAGAAAGAAAAAAATCAATCCCAAGCATTGGAGAGAAGGTGCCGAGGTTCTATGGAGAGGCAGGGAGACAGACCCATATTAGGGATGAGAGAAAACTGGTGCAGTGGGAGGAGTGAAGGGAGGGAGCAAGGGATGAGATGGAGTTGGGGAGGCAGAGAGGAGGCTAGCCCTAGCCAGGATTTTATATTTGTCCTAAATTAGAAGAGTTTGAAGGCTCTTAAGTGAAGTAAGTGGAAAAGATTGTATTTGCCTTTCAAAAATCATTGTGGTCATTTGTATTGAAAGAGTCAGAGGAGACCTGCATTTGTATTTAGGAAATAGTAACTGTAGGTGCTGATGGATAGGATTGCTTTAGGATTTCAAAAAGAACAAGTGCATTACCTACAATCAACATTGAGGAATTCTAAGGTTGAAAACTCATGAGGAAAAAGTAAATTGGTAAGGGAATCTGAGCAGCAAGTGAACTAGTAGGAGAACTTATGTTACAGAATTTAAGGGTTGAGTGTCATGTCAAGAATTGGTATTGAATGATACTGAGAGGTCAAATAAGATGAGATCCAGATGTGCACTGCACTTAACAACATGAAGCTCATCAATGACTTTAACAAGTGTTATTTAGTTAGGGAGAGGCGATCTGAAGTCAAGAAGATGGGGTTGAAGAGTAAGAGGGTGATGAGGACATAGAGAAGGTCCACACTGATGACCCTTGTGAAGTTTGACCATGAATAATAAGAAGAAAGAATTATGAATTAGCTAAAGGACTGTGTGGATGATAGGCTGAAAAAGTCCTACTGTGGACATACTGAAATCTGAAAAGGTTGCAATAAGAGAGAGAGAGAGACAGAGAGAGAGAGAGAGACAGAGAGACAGAGAGAGACAGAGAGAGACAGAGAGAGACAGAGAGAGAGAGAGACAGAGAGACAGAGACACACAGAGAGAGACAGAGAGACAAAGAGAGAGAGACAGAGAGAGAGAAAGAGAGAGAGAGGAGGGGGTGGTGGGAAGAGATCCCATTCACAGAAGAGGCAACTCTCCCACTGCAGTGGGAGATGGGAAAATGGGTACAGGTGGGTTCATGTGTTTGGTGTCAGCACAATTAGGTTTCACATGTCTGTTGAGGCTTATGATAAATTTTCTCTAAAGGAGATGAGGCTACTGATAAGAGAAGGGAAGATGACGGGCTATAACACATTATGGAAGTTGAAGGAGCCTGAAACAGTCATGGTACAAAGAAGAAGAAAGGGCCTCCCTGGTGGCGCAGTAGGTTAAGCAAACCACAGCCACTGCAGCACGAGTTCAATTCCTGCTGCCAGCCAGGGGAGTGATCCACATGGCACAGCAGACCTCTCCTGCCTCGCCTGCTGCTCCCCTCAGCAGTGTGTTTCAGTCAGTCTGTCTGTTCTGCTCCCCACTCTTGTCTCTGGTGAATCCTCTCAGCCCCCACACCTCTGGCCTGTACCCCAGTTCTTTTATGTATAAATAAAATAAATCTTAAAAAAACAAAGTAGAAGAAAATACTAACAGGTACTTAGTAGGTGTTGAGGGCAATGTTGATGGCCCATCTAGGTTGGTCATCTGAATTCATAGCAGACCAGTCAACTCTGTTCAACTTTGGCCACTTTTTTTTTTTTTTTTTAAATCAGGGCAAAAGCCCTGGGCAGCATTAGGACATAAATACTGATTGTGACACATAAAACTCTTCATATTACTTTGGGCCCATCCATCTTTCACTGTTTCTTCAGCCTGTCAAATGGTGAGATCAGACTAGATGCGACCTGAGGTCTCTTCCCAGCTCGAAACTTTTATGAGTGGCCCTGACATTCATAGAGACCCTTGTAACTTATCAAGAATTTTCTGTTGCTCCCTCTAATTTTAACTTAAAATTGAAATGGGAATGTGTAGAAAAACATAGGCTTCATAGGAAAAAGAGTTCTAGATAATTTATACTACTATGCTCACTGGACCTATTGTATCTGATAGTTCTACATCTGAGCAACTGTTCCAGGCTTTGTTGGGGAGGGGGCTGTCACATGTCTCCTTTGCAACAACTACACCATGTCATGTAGTGAGAAAGCAGCATAGACAGTGCACGAGTGAATGAGCACAGCCTAATAAAACTTTTTTTTTTTTTAACAAAAGCAGACAGTGACTAGATTGGGCTTTTAGGTTGTGGTTTGCTGATCCCTGATCTAAAGAGTGGCATATTTCATTTCTTTTTATTGGGGTAGTTCACTCTTCTTAATTGGCCCCAAGAATGAATCATTTCCCATAATTGACAGGCAATGAATTATATAATTTATATAATGCATTAAACACACTGACAAGCAAGTGATCATACACTGATCTACACCAGTGGGGCAATCTCCCACACTGGGAGTAAGAGCAGAGCCCAGCACTCTCAGCCATCCATCCTTCAGCTTTAGCTTGGAGAACTTGGCAATTAGGACTTAGTTTTGTGGTTTGACACCTCAAACCCTGAGCATTTTTCTAAACCAGTGAGTGTGCCGACAAGGAACTGACTGCACGAAGAACTGAGATCTGTAACTCTTTGAGATCAAATTGTTGTAATAAATCAAAACACTCTCTTTGTATTAACTTATCTGCCACAGGGTTGGAGTGGTGTTCTTTGAATAGTGCTGATGGAGAAGACAAGCTGGTAAAGGGCAGCATGTTAGGAAGCAGCCTCAGGCACTAAGCCTGGAACCTTGAAGTCATTTGGGGGAAGATGATAAACTTAAGAAGGGCAATTCAAGAAGTGCTTGGGAGCCAATGAGGTGGGAGGGTCCTGCCAGTCTGAGGCTTGGAGACAGGAAAAGGCTGAGGGGTCTGCTGTTAGTCCCCCTGGGTAGGCCTAGTTTCAAAACCAAAATAAACTTGGGAGAGCCAGAGGGGAGGAAGGAAAGAAACAAACAAACAAGTAGAGATTCAGCTTACGTTCTTCTCAAACCAACAGTCCCATTGCCAGCTAACCCTTTTCTGGACTGCTGCTTTGTAGGGATGCCATAGGTTAATACTCTCACAGAGGCTAGCTTTCTTTGCAACCCAGCTAGACTTTTGTTAAATACAGATGTATCATTATCATTAATCCCAGTGGAGTTTCTTCATCCCGGGCCCTGCTGTCAGTTAACTTACAGGCTGTGCTTAGGCAGCAGGCATTATTCTTACTGTCTTTTTTGACAGGAAGTGACTGAGCCACAGAGAAGCTAAAGAACTAGAGCAAGGCCACCTATAAGTAGAAAAAACAGAATTCCAACCAAGTGATTCCAACTTTAGGGGGTCAATTCTTTTTTTTTTTTTTAGTTTTCAGTTTTTTAGTTTTATTTTTCATAACAACACTGTCTTTCTGAATGACTATATAAGAGAAATTCCCTAGATGTCCATGGCTTTCAGGTCAGGTCTAAGAAAGGGGCAATAGAAACCAATTTCACTTTGAGGATGAAATTTCTAAAATGTTAGGGGGGTCAATTCTTTACTCCTCAGAAGTTTGCAGGCTTTTCTAGAAATTAAGAGTTGGAAAGAACCCCAGAAACTGCCTGATCCAACTTCTCATGTTTACTTGTGGAAATGGAACTTTAGAAGTCTTGCCCAAGGTCACAGGGCCACTGCTGAAAAGCTAGCACGACCTCTCCCTGCTCCTTCACGCACCTACTGCAAAGTCCACTGCTGCTCAGTGAGTAGCCAGTGAATGCTCATCATCTTGACAATAGAGGGGAGCCATTGTCTTGACAGAATTTATTTTCAAATCTTGGAAGACAAGACCATGCAGTCTTGTTTGGCCACATAGACAAAGAAGGAGTCACTTTCAATCACCAGGAACACAGATAAGTGTGTGCCAGCTTTAAAAAAAAAAATGGGGCAAGTTGCACTTTTCAACCACGGCATGAAATGAGTGTGTGTCCCTAAACTTAGAGCAAACAAATTGAGGCAAAAATGAAACAAGGGACACTTTGCCCTCGACCATGAAGCTGACAGAAGCAGAAATAAATTTGTTCGTAATAACATTTGCTACCTCAAGACTCCAGGGAGCATTTGTTTTGATGGGTCAGACAGGATCTAACTTTGAAAAGTCGAGTTAACAGCAGCTTTCAACCCATGCTTTTCATAACAAAGCACAGCAGAGCAGGAGTTAGCTTTCCTCTCAATTTCTTTCTTTCTTTTTTTTTTAGATTTATTTATTTATACATACAAGAGGTGGGGTACAGACCAGAGTTCAGGGTGGTGAGAGGATTCATCAGAGACAGAGCGGGGAGCAGAACAGGTAGACTGAAACACACTGCTGAGGGGAGCAGCAGGTGAGGCAGGAGAGGTCTGCTGCGCCATGTGGGTCTCCTCCCTGGCCGGTGGCAGGGATTGAACTCATGCAGCAGTGGCTGCGGTTTGCTTCATAGTGTGTTGCTTAACCCACTGCGCCACCAGGGAGGACCACCTCTCAGTTTATTTTTTAAGAGGAAAAAAAAGCTTAACTCCTAGAAGTTATTTTCCATATGAGAGACTAGAAGATTTAAAATATATATAGTGGAAGTCCCTATTTGTTTAAAAATGAGACAAAAGAACTTAATCACAGGTTTAAGTAATTTGGTTTACTTTCAATAATAAGTCCTAGATATTCATCTCTACAAATAAGTTATTAAATATGTGGGTGTGCAAACTTTTAAAAGTAGCTTTATTGAGATATTATTCAATTATCATACAATGTACTCATATAAATGTATAATCCACAGGACTAGAGGATCTTCACAGATGTAATCATTGCCACAGTCACTACTGAAACTTAGATTTTCAAAATCTAAGTTGGATTTCAAAAAGAAATTCAACACTTTAGCTCTTACTCCCCCAGCTCCCCATTCCCCCTTGCCCTAAACAATCACTAAGCTACTTTATGTCTTTTTAGATTTGCCTGTACTGGGCATTTCGCATAAATAGCATCATATAATAAGTGGTCTTTTGTGAATGGCAGGTTTTTGTTTGAATTATTTTGTCTAAATAGGAAAATGTGGCAGGCAGGGGAGGAAATAAAGAAACATCTATTGTTCTGGGTGCTCTGTGGGTGTACACTTCTGCCTTGGCCAGTTTGCCATCTCACTAGTTAGGCACCCCTGCCTCTTGTAGCCCCGAACACAAGTGTGGGCAGGAGTGATATAGCAGCCACCATTCTTTACTCAGAAGTTTGCAGGTCAGGCCTCTAGGTTGGACTTTGGACCTCAAGAAAAGAGGTAGGTTGGTCTTCAGGAAATAGTAGTTTCCATGCTGCAGAACAATGTTTACCTTTAAAGCACATATTTATCAGAAAATCGTTTATTCATTTATTCCTCCCTTGGATATCTCTCTTAGCATGTCAGCTCCAGTTGGATGTGGCTGGAGAAAAAGACACAATCAAAGCGATGGTCTTGGGATAGATGCATGACCAGGAACCTCAGGTGGGTACCTCCTATTTCCAAGCGCTCACACTACAGTCCCTAGCTCAGTCACTCTCCTATTCTCCCAGGTAACTATTTCAAACATTTTCTGCCTCTAAAAATCTCTCCAACAGCTTCTCTCTAATCCTCACTTTCAACACTTCCTTCCTACTTCCTTGAGAAAACAGAGACAGAGAGAATTTCTCACAGCCCAGAACCATACCCACTCATCAACCTATGAACCAGTGTTCTCTGAGACTGCAGATGTGGGCTTCTCAGGCTCTCTGCACATCAGAATCATCTGGGGGTCTGTCAGAATAGACTGCTGAACCCCAACTCCAGAGTTTCTGTATCAGGAGGTCTGGGGAAGGGCCGGAGAACTTGTATTTCTAATAATCCCCAATGATGCCAAGGTTGCTGGTCTGGGACCACACTTTAAGCAGCACTGCAGTAGCTGTCATGGCTACAGTCCTACATAAGGTCAATTGCTCTACAGGTGTATATGACTCCTAGAACTCATGCTCCCTGTTCCAACAATTCTCCCATTTCCTACTATTGCATCACCTCCCCTATCTTGCTGGTCAACCTCTTGACTAGCAAATAGGTTATTTCCTGGATCTTGAACAATATATTTGTTTGGCCCTTGCTTTACTCTTCAAACTCCTCTGCATTTCTCTGCTCCCCTTTCCAGCAAACTCCATGATCCCAATTATGATCTCTATTTTCCTTTATTTAATCTTGGCCCAAACACACAAAATTTACAAGTTAAAGCTACCCACAATACCCACATGGTTAAATCCTGTGGTCAGAAATTTGGCCTCGTTTTGTTTGATCTTACAGCAGCATTTGACTCAGATAATTACTACCACCAACTTGAAACACTTCCCTCTATTGTTCTCAGCACACGTTCCTGATTTTCCTCACAAATCACTACAGACACCAAGCAAAGTCCTCCATTACTGCTGCTTTTATCTTCTGCTGCTCTTCCTCACTCACTCCACTTCATCTCTTTGTTGTTCTCAGTAACACCAGGTTTGCTCCTGCCTCAGAGCCTTTAAACATGCTATCTGGAAATCTCTCCTAAGATGTTGTTAAAGATCTTAAGCTCACCTTTTTCAAATCTTTGCTCAGATGTTACTTTTTCAAAAAATACTACCTAATCACCTATTTAAATTCACACTCCCATTCCCATTTCCACTCTATTTTCTCACCATAGAGCTTTTTACCTTCTAAAAACACTTATTTATTGCCTATTTCTCCCCCTCTAGATTGTAAACACCATGGACAGAAAATTTCCTCCTATTTGTTTATTGCCCTATCTTCAGTGCTTACAGTGCTGGTCACATGCTTGATATATTTTTTGGAAAAATTTATTTCTGCCAATCTTCTTTCAGTCAGTTTGGATGGTGGGTTAAAACTGAACATGTCTCCTAGACTATCCAGGTCCAGAATGGAATGGCAATGAATAGCAGGATGACATAGAGTGGCGGAACATTCCACTTTTATTCTTAATTGTAATTGAAGATGACATTACTTTTCAGGTTTTTTTTAAAGACTTCCAGTCATTAATGTACAACAACATTAAGAAACTTTGCCATTTTGGGCATTCTGCCAGTGTGCCTGCTGGACTGCTTCCAACTTTCTTTTCTCTCTTTTCCCGTTCTTTTTCACTCAACAGCTGCCATGTATTGAGTGTGTATGCCAGACTCTTTGTACACATTGTTTTATTTAATCCTTACAAAATCCACTGCAAATTAGGGAGCATTATCTCTGTTTATCAAGTGAGAGGACAGATGCGCAGAGAGGTAGGGTGGCTTGCTCAAGATCACACAGCTAATAAGAGGTTGAAAGGAAACCTGTCAGATCCCAAAGCAGATACTTAAGAAATGAAAATTATAATACTGCCATTATACATAAAATAGCTACTATAGCCAATATTAGCATTAGCATTTTGGCATTCTACTTCTCAGTTATTTCTTAAGATGATATGGACTGACTTCATTACACTCTAGGTAGCAGATTTCATGAGTGGTTACAGTTGTCTGTTTTGCTGATATTCCCTCCATGCCAGTGCAAAGACTAGGCAGAATGCTTACTCAGTAAGTATTTGTGTGAATGTCTGTTGAACTTAAACACAGACAGAGTCAATTATATTAACACATAGCTAATTACAAGCAGAACATATCTATCATCCATAAATTAAGGTTATCGGAGAGGCTTTAAAGAAGTAACTTGGTTGCAAAGCAAAGTTAAGTGTTAACTGACATTTGACACAATATGTAACATATACACTCAACTTATATCATTATCTAAAGTGATGTCTAGTTTTTAGGACTTCAGAGCCACTGTACTGGAAGGCTGAAGATGTGACCTGCTGCCACCCTCTTGACACTTGGCTGAGCATATTTATTGGATCTCTGGATCTTATCTAAAGCACATTTTACCTGGAAGGACTTTTAGCCTCCTTTTACATGTGAGGAAACCCAGGGCTAGAGGGGACAAATAAATCTCTAAATGACACACAATAATGAGGGTCAGAAAAGGTTGAGAATTAAACTCGAGAATTCAGGCCCTTTTGGTGCTTAGAAAAGCATCATGTTAAATGCTATGTTATCCCATCTCCTAGTTCTCCCACCTTCCCCTCCCCCCCCCCCCAGATTTGCAGATAAAGCTTGGATATAGAGAATAATTTTTATTCTGAGGGCTGAGGGTTGGGAAAGCTTTCTTTGTGTCTTAAATTATTGCCTTATTTTCACAGCTGACGATGTCTAAGCTAAATGAACTACTGCTTGAAAATCCCTTCCACAGCACAGTGGTCGCTACTAAGAAAACATTCATTGAACAGTAATTATCATTATTCACACCAAGGTCTTTTCACATTTTAAGTAATTTAATCACGTTTCAGGTACATTAAAAAGTGTTAATCTGTTGCTTGAAAATCAGTATTTGATACACGGACTTCCCCCACCCTACCAAACAAACCTGTTGTTGCAAAAAAATGACACAGACTTTGAGCCTTTAGTAGCAATACCCTTAAATTCCACAAGAGGGCAGTCCCCCTCATAGCAGAACCACCCCAGAGCTGTAGGTGGGTAGAAGGGAATTATGGGTGTTGAGGCAAGCTAATAAAACCTTCAGTCAGAGCCATTATTATGATAGTTTTAAATGGTGAGAAGTATTATGAAGAAAATAAAAGAGTAATGCATAGGGAATAAATTTAAGGGAAATTAATTAACTGAGCAGGAAACTAAATTTTGTATTATAAAGAGGTCAGTTGTAAGTGGACTAGGAGAAGAGTTATATTTAAAAGAATAGTAGGAACTAACTTGGATGTGTCTTTGCCTGCTTGAGGGGCAGAAAGGTCAGTGCTGCTGGAATATAATGAAGGAAGGAGGTGAAGGAACAGAGGTATAGATGGCGTGTCAGATCTCATCAACTGGGATTAGATCTCAGGTCTTTCTGACTCCAGAGTTTGTGCACTGAATCACTATGCTACTTAACTCTAGAATGAGCCAAAAGGTACAGATCAGAGCAGTAAATTTGCTTTTGAAAATAATTAAAACAATTTAGGAAATGCCTCAGTGACTTTTATTGAATAATTCATCAGAAATCACATGATTTCAGACCTGAATGTTTTAGAAAAAAAAAAAAAAAAGCATTAATAGATATATACCTAAATCTATCCCAAATTTTATGTTCCAAGAGATAATCTGGTGTAGCATTTTCCTTTATAGCCAATATAATGTGTAATAATTAAGGTTTATAATAATGTCTATAAAAAGAATTTATATCTCAGAAACATCTTTATCAAAAAGAGTAATACTAACATATTAAGAGATATACATCCAAAGATTTATATAGAAGGCTGTTCAGCCATAATTAACGTTAATAAAAATTATAAATAGCATGTCCAACAATAGGGGTATTTGAATACATTAACATGCTTTCAAATGATTAAAATTGTGCTTTCAAATAACATTTAAGGCTATGTTAAATCCCACTGAAGACAAAGAATTATGATAATATTGAAATAATGCTTCATGACAATGTACTGTCTCAGCCATTTCTTCACAAGTATGAGATGGTGCATTCTTGCTAACAAATGTCATCGATTTGAATGAAAGTAACAGACATATGGGCTGTGAGAGGGGAAGGATTAGAGTTTTACTGATTTATTAGTGTTACCTCCAGGAAAGAGTCAACATTGCCCCTTAGTTAACAAGGGCAAAAATTCCCACAGCTTATTAAAATGACTATATATATTTAAATATAGGAAATAAGGTACAATTATAAGAAATATATGAGAAATCTAAAAAATAAAGGCAGCATAGACACTGACGGTTTTATTGAAAATGGCTGAAACTTTTAAATGGCAATTCTAAATATATGTATATATATATTTAAATTAATTCCAACTAAGGATAATAACATTATCTTCTGTTGACTAGTTTATTTTCCTGACAAGTAATTTGAGCAGAAAATTCAATTTAGTAAGAAATTAAGCATAACATTAAAATTTTTTAATATATAGTATTTGATTTGTACAAGAATAACTGTTGTATGGCTTTTTCTGTATTATTTTATTTTTAATTTTTTAACATTTTTGCACTATCTAATGTACTTGAGTATCTAAGAACTAAACAATGCTTTTAAACTTCTTATAAATGGTATTTACTTAGCTTGAGAAATGGAAAGGAAACACTTTAAAAAATGTGATCACCTGGATCTCAGTTTTGCAGTTTAGAAACATAGAAGGTAACAGCGGCTTCTATTGAAAATGACCAAAACTTTTAAACTACAATTCCATGGCAGTATTGCATCTTTTTCATCATTTCTCTCATTTCATCTCTTTGAAAAGCAAACAGACCATTAAAAGCATGCATGATGTGCTAGACACTTAGCTAGGTTTATTACTGGACAGGGTACAATTTTATGAAACTTTAAACACATTTTAATGAGCTGTAGGTATAGTTTGTTTTGCAAAACTACAATGAATGACACACTTCCTGACTCACTTTAAAAATGAAATACAAGTGTCAGGTGAGAGATGAACTGGAAATCCCATCTAATTATCAAAATAACAAGAATGTAAAGGGATCCGCCCTGTATTTAATCAAGGGAGCCCGAGTCTGGGGTGCTAACATTATGAGCATCTATCTATAATACCATTACTCAAGCTGACTAGAAATGAGATACTTTCCAGTTCTTCCAGCTGGGGCCTAATGGAAGCATGCTGACATGCCTGCAGTTCCTGCAAGGGTCTGAAAAGGAACTAAAGATGCAGTGAGAGGGTCCATTTATCAGTTGGAGGTTTAAGGCACTGTCCCAGAAGTTGCAGTGGACTGGAAGTGGCAGATTCTAGCTTCACCTCTGTCCTCCATCAGCCAGGGGCTCTTGGGCAAGTCTTTGTCTTTATAAAATGCAGGGGCTTGACTAGTTGATTTCTAAAACTCCTTCCTTTTTATTTATTTATTTATTTTTTTCTTTTTTTTAAAAAAATATTTTAAAATTTACATATACTTGCCATTAATTGTAATCCCCATGTATTCCCCATCACCATCTCACCAGTGCACCATCACCTCAG
>JAGFMF010011681.1:8064223-8075331 GCA_019455555.1 Galemys pyrenaicus
TGAGGTGATGGTGCACTGGTGAGATGGTGATGGGGAATACATGGGGATTACAATTAATGGCAAGTATATGTAAATTTTAAAATATATTAATAAAAAAAAGGAAAAAATAAACAAAAAAAAATATGACATGAGTTGATGTGTCTTATCACCCTAGGGTTTTGCTTGTAATTGGAAAACTAGAAGAAATGGTATGAACTGAGCCCAAACACACAGTGTCCATGTTGTGACACTCAGACCTCGTCTGTCGGTGATAATGTTCCCTGCTTAATGGCAAAACAAAAAGAAAAAGGGTAACATTATATAACATTGATTCTTTATAATTTCTAAAGTCCAAATATCTGGAAGCTGAAAATATCAGAAAGCTGAAAGTTTGGTGGCAAACTTATTTGGTGGCAAAAGCTGATCTGATTTCATATGAATATTCTATAAGTGTTGATCAAACAGAGTATGAATAATGTGTGCTTCACTGCAGAAATATTAGTGTACTTAATATGATGTGAGATATTCCCTTACATACTATGATGCTAACTTCCTTCCTATCTAGAAAAAAAAAATCTCCCTTCACTGCCAATTCTGAGACCTATCTGGCAAGGATTTTGGAGGACTGTATTTGTGTGTATCTTTCTTTGTGAGGTTGTCAACTATATTTTCTTAGAAAAATCTGTCCTTTATTTCTTGATATTGTCTTTCTTGCATTTTGGACTTTTGAAATATTCTTTCTTTTGTATGGGATAGAAGATAGTAAATGTTGTTCTGTTTTCAATTTTTTTTTTTTTGGTGAAACAGAAAGGTTGGCAATCCTCTTTCTTTTTAAATATGATAATCATCTATGAAATATGGAATTCGGGGTGATTATGACCAAGTCTAGGAAGCCTGTTTTCTAGCCACTCACATTCTACCTTCACTCCATCTGCTCTGTTATTTAACTATTATTGTTCTTTAACTGTATCCACTTGAAAGAACTGAAATACACCTCAACAAAGAAATCATGGATGGAAAAACCATAGACAGGAGGTCTCTGAAAAATGAACGTAGCAGAAACATAACACATGTGTCTATTTCTGAAATTGGTGAGATACAAAACATTTTAGACTTCTTTCTACCTGACTGGTACAACTCTCATCTCTCCCAAGACAATTCAAGTTCCTTTTGTTCTGATTTGTAAGGGTAGCTCACCAATGTTCCCCCAAATATTTCATATACTCCACAGTGACAATCAAACCATGCTGGATCTTTTTCACCACTTGGCAAAGTGGTGAAAGTAAATCCATTGTAACCTTGGATTTATGAAACTTTAACAAGCGCAAGAATCCCTAAAGCATCGTGTTCAAAGGCAGACTTTGATTCAGTAGTTCTGGGGTGAGTTTGAGATTCCATTTCTGACAAGCTCCTAGGTGATACTGCAGAGACTGGTTAGGACCTTACTTTGAATACCAGAGGTTTCCAGCAATCTACAGTCAGGAGTGACTGGTGGATGGGCTGGATAGAGTCTCTTTATTTTTTTTTCCCCTATCCTTCTTTGCTTGCAATTCCAAAGAGTGCTTTTTCTAATATTGGGACAGCACAGCCTTCGGTTATTCTTATTCCCATTTAGTAATAGAGTCTGTGGCATGTTGACTTTCACAGTCTCTAATTCTTTGCATATGATAGCATGTCCACAGCTCTAATGGCATACACTATATTACAATACTATTTGTATGAACTTAAATTGTAGAATGCTCAGAGCAAAAAGTAAAGGGATAAGTAATCAGGGTTAATTGGGGAAGCAAATTAGTGTTGACTATTGTTGAATTCTTGCAGATTGGTACTCTCTTTCTTTGTGAATTACAGACATGCATAAAACTTATCTATCTCCAACACTCAGGAATGAACGTATGCATAAATAATATGAAATCTTTGATTTCTCTCATTTCTGCTCTTTGTTTCCTTTTCCTCCTTTCCTTCTTATCTTTCTCTTTCTATTATCATAATCAAAAGCATTCATGCACTACTTGTGACATACAACGTAGCTGAACTTCACAGGGTACCTATCTACAGAAAGGGCAGTGAAGAGTCATCATATTCAGTTCACTGCAAAAATATCACATTGCTGCTTTCACAGTGGGTGGCCATTGGATTAACTAAATTTTAAGAAATACTGAGCCTAGTAGTAAATTGAACTGCTAGCAGAGTTTTCTCTCAAATACCTTATATTGTTTGCTTTTCCATTTGTTTTTCTCTGATGGGGCATTTATATTCTGATTAGGTTTAAATTATGAGTTATGTAATATCTAAACTCTAAATGTGTATATCCTAGAATTTGGGCATCACTCTATTTTTTAAAAAAAAAATCTGTGGGGCCTCCCCTGGTGGCGCAGTGGGTTAAGCAACGCACTATGAAGCAAATCGCAGCCACTGCAGCACGAGTTCGATCCCTGCTGCTGGCCGGGGGGAGGGGACCCACATGGTGTGGCAGACCTCTCCTGCTGTGCCCGCTGCTCCCCTCAGCAGTGTACTTCCATTGATCTGCCTGTTCTGCTCCCCACTCTCTGTGGTGAATCCTCTCACCCCCCCACACCTCTGGCCTGTACCCCAGTGCTTGTATGCATAAATAAATAAATCTTTAAAAAAAAATCTGTGCATCTATTTACTAAGAGAAAATAAGAGAGAGCAACAAAGTTTAGGTTCTGTATTTACATTGAAGATTTTTTAACAGTAGTGGGTAACTATCAACTTGTGAGCCTCCATTTATTCATCTGTAAAAGTAGATAATTAGAGGTCCTACCTTAGTGTGGGAGAGTTAAATGATGTAATTCAGACAAAGCAGTTAGCACAGAGCTCAGTTCATTTGAGCTCAATACAACTGTTCTATCCCATGGGAAGAGATGCTACTGGCCCTCCCATACACTCTCAGGTTTTCTTCTAAGGAAAAACTGTGTCTTTGTAGGATCACAATCACTTAGATTTGGGGAACAACTGGGCTTTAAAGGATATAGATGCTTTTTAAAAATTTATTTCCTCAATTTGCATTAAATAATAATAATTTAAATAATAAAATTAAAATCTCAATACAAATAGAAAAAATAAATTAAAAAAATTAAACATTGGGTAAGTCACTTAACCTCTTTTGATATTTTCTTTATTTATGTTGTATTAGATGATGACAATATGAATATACATTGTATAGTGAAACCCATGAACTCCACACACTTGAAAACAAGTTTGCTGAAGGAATAGTTTACCTTTCAGTTAGTGACTTACTGTGATAACTTCCTTCTTAATCTATTATTTTTCATTAAAAAAGGCTTACTATGTTCTTACTTAATTTATTTCATAGTTTGCCATTTGAAAGCCCTGGATCAGATGACTAGGTTTCTGCTTTTTTCTTGCAGAATTAACTCCCAGTTCCAGGAGCTGTAAACAGAACTCTTCTGAAGACTAAAGTAACCTTCACTCTATATTTTCTTGAATTCTAGTACCAGTTTTATTTTTATTCAATACACTGTGGTTTTCTGCTTTCACATAATGTACTGTTTAGGGATTTATAAACTAAGATTCAGGGCACCTATGTGGTAGGCCCTTAGGAGAAAGTGAAATCTCTCCAAGTATTCTTCTTTGCTCTTTCCTGCCAACCACTTGGTCTCTGGATGGCATTTTCCCTTACAAATATTTTAAAAACGGGAACTTTGCATCTTGGGTTACAACACAAACCTAAATGTTTGCTTGGAAAGGATTATGGAAAAGGACATGTAGTCATCATTTTAAATTCACAGGAAAAGTAGAACTTTATAGTCTTGAACAACTTAAAATTAATTGAAATGTGATGTTTAAAGATACTCTGGCAGTTTGCCAAGGTATTAATAATCACTTCTAAATTTACAAAATCTTGAAGTTGAACAATGCCCGCTGTCTCACCTTTGCAGTCTACATATGAAGAGGCTGAGCTGGATATTCTCTCAATTTGTAATAAATAATACTCTTATTATTGTAATACTATACTATATATTATATATACCACACTATGTATTATTTTATATTATACTATAATAGTAGTATTCTTTCAAAGAATATTTTGCTTTGAAAGACCAGCTTATAGTTTGCAGGGCATCTTTGTGGAACTTTGCTGTTGAAAACTTTATTGTCTGGTAGTTCCTCTTCTAAGGGGGCAAAGACATTGGAAAAAGAAACTGAAGAATCTGACCAATGGCCTTGCTTTAGTGACATTGTCTTGTCTTGACTGTTTCTGAGCCACATTTCTTATTTAGTTCTTATCTGAGCAGAATGGAAATGTATGTTTTTGAGAGTAAGCTATTTCTGTAATAATTGGGGACTTCTTTTCTGCCATCTTCTTTGGACTTTATGAACTTTGGACTCTGGAGAAGACAATGGAACACAGCAGCTCTCACCTTTGGTGTGTGATGGAGTCACATGGGGACTTGAAGATACTCAAAAGACCAGACTTTGTCCTTTGATGGCTGATGCAATCAGGCCTGCTGCACCCCCAATTGCCTGTATTCTGGAAATACCTGCTCCAGGTAGTCTGAATACACCGTACACCAGAGGCTCAATAATGACTGGAATTTAGACACAGGGTTTTTGTATTTACTCCTAAACTACCACCATCCCAGAAATTGGAAGGTCCAGACTTTAATGGAGGAGAGGAGTCTGGGAAACATCTCTATATTCTCTGTTATTAAATTCCTTGTCATGCTTTTTTATACAACTTACTGAGTTAAAGCTTGACTGCACCTGGAGACATAAGGCCAAATTCAATTGTCTTTATGGTATATAACCTCTTGCAGTGGTACTATTTTAGCTGTTTTTTAAGTCATTCTCCCAAATGCTGCATTCGTGTTTAATAATTGACATTCCCATTAAGTAATTGGTTGATGAATGAACTTTTAGCTAACTCACTGAAAGCTTTCATCTCTAGATTATTCAAACTCTAAATAATCTAGTCAATTATTTGTTCATTTATTTATTCATGCATCCTTAATGATACAGTAAACATATTTACCAGACATTTATTAAGGACCCACAATGGTGTAGTGTCCACTGCCTGAGATCAGGAACCAAAATCCCTGGTTTTGAACCTAGCCCCATCTGTTATTAACCTTTAGACCTTGAACAAGGCATCTATTTTTATAACTCTCTTTGTCTGAAAACAGGAATACTGATGGAATTTGTTCATTGGTGGTTGTGGGAGCAAATGAACTTAAAAGCTGTTAGCAAAGTGCCCAGGACATGACAACTATGCATAAATATTAATGGTTATAAGTGTCATAATGTGCAAAGCACTGGGCTAGAATCTGAGGATGCAAAGATGGATAAGATTAGATGATTAAAAGTGCCAAAGTGAGGAGTTAGACAGCAAATCTGTAATTAATACCTGAAGAAAATGCACAGGGAGCACCTGGGTGAATTCAATGTCTCGTGGGTGTGAGGAAGGGATTGTAGCATGTAGTCAGGGGAGCCTGAATGATTTGTTGTTGGAATAAGTTCTGAAGAAAAATGAGTAGTCAACCACACTTTATAAAAAAAAAAATCTTGCTTCTTATGGGATTAATTAAATTCCATTTATAAAAGTTACATGAATACTTAGAAGCAAAATATATTTAAAATGTTTAAGTTTTTACTAATTATTTTGGGGGTTAAGTTATTGTCATGACTGGGGAGAGGGTGCCACTGGCATCTCATGAGTAGAGGCCAGAGATTCTGGTAAGCATCCTATAATACACATGGTGGCTCCCTACAACAAAGACTGATCTAGACCAAATTGTCAAAAGCAAATCTAGCTCGGTGATTTTCAGACTGTTGAGTGCACCAAAATCATCTGCAGGGCTTGTTAAGATCCACATTGCTGGGTTCCACTCCCAAAATTTCTGATTCAGTAGGTCTGGGGTGGGACCCAAGAACCTGCATCTCTAACAAGTTCCCAGTTATACTGATGTTGTTGGTTTAGGGGCCCCACTTTGAGGATCATTGGTCTATATAATTTCTATATTCATTTTTAAATCCCAAATCTATGAGTATGTGAATTTTTAAATTTATACAAAAAATTGGGTACAAAGTTACTGAAGTTATTTTGAAGTCATTTACCAACAGGGACATTCAGTTAGTTATAGAAATGTATAGAACTCAACTATATTAAGTATATTTTAACAGGTACATTAAAGGTAAGTCTTCATTGTATGTACTACCCTAAATTTCTGCTGCTGCCTTTTAGCTGTTTTCAGCAATGATCTCCTTAAATGTCATTTTTAAATTCAAAATATCTCTAAAATTCATGTTTGTTATAAAAAGTCAGCCCTTTGGGACTTACCAAATAATCAATGTTTTCAATAAGTAATGTCATTATTAATAATATATTCACTTGTCAATAATATGCTGACCATGAATGGATATATTCTATTAATCTTCATTTTCCTTCCAAATAGTATCATCCTTTCTTCTCATCTTAAGAAGGGTTTGGGGATTTAAAGCAGTTTGGAGGAATATGATTTTGGAGCACAAAAAAAAAGGCAGGAAAATGAAAAGGACCAGAATCGCAGAGCACACAGTAGAAAATATTCATAATGCCTTGCCAATACATTTAATCACTCTCTTATACATTTATTGGCTTTCTATTTGATAAAACGCATGAAGTATATAAAAGCTACTATGGTGTCTGAATAATCTCAATTTACAGAACTAACAGAAATAGGCATAAATATACTATCAAGAAAATGGTTAGATAAAAGAGGAATAATTTGAGCATCGTTAAAATCAGTAAGACTTGCTAAAGGAGATTTTGCAATGTGTAAAAAATCAAGCAGGTTTCATTCTACTTGTGAAGTCTGAGGCTGTCTTGCCCAAAGACAGGGGAATGAAAGATTCTGCCTTTATAGTTTGACTGAAAACCTCCAGAAAACATCCAATTTTGCTTCTTGAATATGCAGCATAAGATCACACTTTAATTTGTACAAAAGGATGAAATGTTTCTTCATTTAAAATAACATGGAATTATAAGAAAGGAAGCTATATTGTTCCACAACCCTCTATGTAGTTTGCAATATTTGGAAAATAAGTAAAAGAATCAGTAATGTATTGAAATGGTCTTTAACATGTCTCTTACTGCATCCAGATTCTTAACATGTGGGCAGGAACCTTGGTTGAAAATGTCTATATTTCCACTAACTAGCATAGAATCTGATATGGCAAGTGCTCAGAACTTCTCACTAAAAGAATATCCACCATCCATTCTTGGATTTCATAAAAATGTTTACTTTGCACAGGACACAATTTGAGTGGCACCTTGATTGGGAAGTGGCGAGTTGGAAATATTTATCATAGAAATAGTGAACATGTGAGTTTCCAATAGGAAAATAAAAATCCTGCTACTGAAAAACATTTGGAAACTTCACACCTGGAAGGAGCTATAGATTCTCCAGTCCCAGTTTTGGGTGCTCTTTCCCTAGTCCTAGTCCTGGGTACTTTTGTTACTTGTATATCAATTCAGAACTTTTATTGCATCCTCACATTGTCTTGTAAGACAATATATAATACCCTGAAAATGTTACTTATTTTCACCTGATCAGTCTCCCTTATCCATCTTCTTGGCTTTAAGTATGTGGGGTTCTTAATCCATAGTCTACGTTGCGATGAAGCTTTATTTTAGTAGCATTATCAATAGTTTCCTTTGCAATCCTGGATATTTTATTTCATATATTTAAAAGTATTTCTTCTGAAAAGGTCTACAGGCTTCACCACCTGGTCAAAAGTGATGCTGGCATAAAATAAAGTCTAAAAATATCAGGCTGCCTTGACTGAAAGATGCTTACTTAGTGCCCTTTCCTCCTCTTGAGCTATAGAACCAATTTCTCATGCCACATATATTTTATTTTCTTTCCAAAAGATGAGCTCTCTAACCCTAATTGCCTGATTATTGTTTAGGGCTCAAAGGAACTAAAACACTCCTAAAAGCAGTACTCTTATCATTTAAACAGTTGCCAAATTATCATTCACTCTTAACCTCCAATAAAAGTGATTTTGCATTCAATGTTAAGGTTAGAAGCTTTTCAGTCTTTTGTAAATGATCATTTGGGGGATCCTGCTTTGTTATGGGCTGGTTTTATGTCTGTGTTACACCTCTCCTCACTTCCTATGTTGAAGCTATAACCCTGTGCTTCTCATGAAGTAATTAGCTCTTTCTAAGAACATTAAGACAGACCTGACTCTCTCCCTAGGCGCCAACCAAGAGCCAGTGAGGACATAATGAGAAGACAGCTGTCTGCAAGCCAGGAAGTGGGGCCTCATCAGATGCTGAATATGCCAGCGCCTACTTTAGTATTAGCCTTCCAACCTCCAGAACTGGGAGAAATAAATGTCTGTTGTCCAAGTCACTCAGTCAATGATATTTTGTTATGGCAGCCTGAGATGACTAAGACATGCTGATTCTCATTTACAAGCTTTTTATCAGCAAAGTAGGGTCCACCAATACCAATGTGCTTTTATAAAATAATAGCTCCCTAAAGAAAACATTATTTTTTAAATACTACTTTTTAATCTGGGTTCAATAAGATGTCCACAGAGTCAAAGAAAGAAAGAAATTTCAGACCTATTCCATCCCTTCACTGCTCAAACCTGTCACCATTATGAACTAAAAAGCCAGGGAGTAATTTTCAGTGCAGCCAACTTAATGCATATGCTCTAAAATTTCAGTCTCAACTGTTAAGTTCTTGGTCTTCAAATATTAAAAAAAAATCAACATTTAGACAAACATCTAGATCATTTGTAGATGTAGATGATGAAAGTTAATCCAGTCTTAGGCTGAGCTCACTCAAGCCAAGCTCAATGCATTTCATTAGTGGCTTTATTTATTCATGTTGTAACTGGCACAGTTTCAAGGCCTAATACCATGATAGACTAGAAGAAACAGAAATTTCATATTGAAACAAAATTTCCCCATGCCACATCTCTTTCTTGCTGTGAAAACAACATTCTTTACATCCTTCTTTACTTTTATCTGTCCAGTAAGCAATTCTGTTGCAATGGGGACACATTGAGTCTCCATTTCACACCAACAGACAAGGAAGGACAAGAATGGGCTTTAAATGGCTCTTCACAATTTTGATTTCAGTGTGCTTCTGTAAATTCCATAAATGGATGATGTGGGGAATAGGAAAGTATGAAGACAGACATCATAAGAAAACAATTAAAATTTAGTTTCTGGGACTGATTAAATTGGGTTGACTGGAAATATTAGTATCCAAAGGCCAAGAGGAAAAAGGTCCATTTGTTCATATACGGAACAAAATAGTCAAGCAGAGAATTTACCGTGTGCTAGTCTTGAATTATCTCTACATTTGTTGCTTTTTATAAAAGCTGCAGCTTTCAAGTGGTACTAAATAGAATCACAATATCACCGAATACATTATTTCCTTCAAGTTTTAAGAGCATCTTTTACTTTGTCCCAAGTCTAGAAAATACGTTTGCATTCAAGTGGCCAAAGCATAACAAATTGTGATATAAGGTAGTAAAAGGAAGACGGATTGAAGGCCAAGAGGTGGCTGAAAAAAGCCAGAGACAACTCAGTCCTTCGACTCCACAGGAAATGAGGCATGATAGGCAGTCACAGAGGTGGGCTTTCACAGTCATCTTTGTGAGCTTTTTCCTCCACTGCCCACATCTGAAAGGTCTACCCATCCTTATTTCCTGGAAAAAGGGTTAATGCTGTTTGGTTATCACTTGAGAGCAGTACTTAGCCAAAAGTTCTAGAAAAGAGTCTGGGATTCCATCTATCTTTTCAGAGTGTGTGGTAGCTCATTTTGTAACCCCCTTGCCATATTTTTGGCTGACGCCCTCTTCCATGAATAGACTAAATACCTGTTTATTTCCATTGCTATTTAAAAAGTCTCCTGAATGTTGCCAGAGGATGTTTTTACTCTGTTCTTAGCTTGTCTTGCTTCTTTCAAGCCTGTGATTGACTGTCAAACTGGAAATTCCCAGTCTGAATCAGATACACGAAAGCAGTGCTTTTCAAATTCTGGTTTCTGACTTAGAAGTGGGTTAGGAAATCAATTTTGTAGGTATTAAGATATACCTTTGAAAAAAAAAATGAAATCGAACATATCTGCATTCATCGCATTCACTAAGAGTGAGTACTATTGTGAGATTTTGTTTGGCTTTGCAGACACACCACTTGTAGGGTTGGCAATCATGTACAATGTATTTCTTACTGTGGACTGTGGTCATCAATTTGAAAGCCACTCCACGAAGCAAAGCCAGAAACACTGAAAGAAGTGACTTGCTTAAGGAAAGAAAGCCCTTCTGATTTCTGACTGTCATCCAGACTGCTGGCTAAGAAAACGGAGGGATGGGGAGACTCACGCGAAATGGATGAAAGCCCAGTATGGGGTTTCAGGCTAGAGACTTGCTGGCCCGATGGGAGGGTTGGCAAGTAGACACACAAGGTCTTCATGACTACTGTTTGTTACCCACATGATCACGAAGGACTTTTTACAGGAATCAAGCTTATAGGGTTTAAAGCACCAACAAGGTCTCCATGTATACAACTTTACTTTGTGAGAGATTTCATCAACTGTGTGGTTAATGATTTGCACAGTTCTAGATGCTCCATAAATGCAAACAACAGTTGAAGTGTGCTTGAGATACATATTCTTTTAGATTGAAATATAAGACGTTGCCACATATGGTCACTTTAATGTACAAAACATTGTGATTTTGTATGGGCCTACCTTCAAAGAAACTGCATTTCAGCTTTTCTTCAGGTGAAACAGGTGTTTCAGGTGAAACCTTCAGGTGTATAGGTGCATATCTACCATATCCACCCAGTTTTCCATCTATCAGTCTGGTTTTTCTTTTGGAGGGGGGGGTCTAAAGATTAAAATACAAGTTTTCCTTTCAGAAGGAAAACAAAATTGAAAATATCACTTGGCTATTTATTGCAGCTGTGCTTAGAGAAAATCTAACTATCTTGAGTTTGTTTCTTGGTTAGTGGGTTTAAAACGCCACCATACATGATGGAATATGACTCAGCAATCAGAAATGAAAAACTAGACTCATTCATGGGAACATGGATGGATCTGGAGGGGATTATGCTTAGCGAAGTAAGTCAGAAGGCAAAAGAA
>JAGFMF010011681.1:8085301-8121448 GCA_019455555.1 Galemys pyrenaicus
CTGAGGTGATGGTGCACTGGTGAGATGGTGATGGGGAATACATGGGGATTACAATTAATGGCAAGTATATGTAAATTTTAAAATATTTTTTAAAAAAAAGGAAAAAAAAACCAACAACAACAAATGCTGGCAAGGATGTGGAGAAAAAGGAACCCTAGTACACTGCTGGTAGAAATGCAAGCTAATCCACTGCTGTGGAAGGCTGTATGGAGGCTCCTCAGTCTATCAGAAATGGAACTACCATATGATCCGGCAATCGTGCTCCTAGGGATCTACCTAAGGGACACAAAAACAATAATCCAAAAGAGCATCTGTACCCCTATGTTTATTGCAGCATTATTTGTAATTGGTAAGACCTGGAAACAACCCAAATGCCCAAAAGTAGATGGCTGGATCAAGAACATGTGGCACATAGACACAATGGAATATTATTCAGCAATCAAAAATGATAAACTAGGGCCATTTATAGAAACATGGATGGAACTAGAAGGAAATATACTCAGTGAAACAAGTCTGAGGGCAAGAGAATAATATCGGGTGGTTTCACTATTAGGAGGAATATGAAAGAGCAACAACAGCAACAAAAAAAGAATAAGCTCAAGGAAATGGGCAATTATAACCAAAAGCAAACAAAAACTCAACAAGACCAAAAAGCCAAGATAAACCAAAGGGACCATGGGTGGGGAAGGAGGGATGGGCAAAGATGGGAATGAGGGCAGAAAGAGCATTGGGACTGAGGTGATGGTGCATGGGTAGAATGGTGGTGGATACTCCCTGGGGAATACAAATGATGTCAAATATAATTAATTATATTAAAAAAGAAGGCAAAGAACTAACAAGCTGTATAAACAATGAGTATAGTCATCTGCAGTGTTGATTTTCCTATCAAAATAGAAGCATTTTCATCACCAGAGTGACTGAATCTTGGAGTATGAGTCTTACTTCTGAGTCTTATGTTAAGCTCTGTGAAACAAACAGCCTCCAAAAACTGTTTTCTTGCAGTGAAGTCACTAGGGTAGAGGAGATAGAAAGTGCTGGAGTTTGCCCCTCTGTGCAGGCAGCCTGAAGGAATTTTTGCATTATTGTGATCATGCATTTAATTGCAGCACTTAGCTGCTTGTACAAGCAGTTACCCGCCCTCACCCCCTGCTGTTTAGAAGTCTACATGCTCAAAGGAGGATGATGACCTAGGCAGGATATTAAGTCTCTATAAACAGATACATACTTGTTATAGAAGCATGCAATAAATATTTGCCTTCTGTGAAAGCTACAGGTCCTGGTCCATGGTGGGTGGGTGCTGGCAGATTTGGCTTGAGGCAATTAAACGGTGCTGAAGTTCCCTGGCAATTCTCACCTGCTGTTGATAAATACCTAGAAGGGATTTCCAAGCTACTTCCCTCTGTCTTAGACAGTTGTTTACAAGTCTTGCTGCACATTAGAATCATCTGGGGAGCTTTTAAAAATCCGGATGATGCCCAAGTCACTCCCCAGACCAATTAAATTAGAAGCTTTGGAGGTGGAACCCAGCTGTCAATATTTTTTAAACTCCTCAGGCTATTGCAACATGTGGCAAAGTTTGGAAACCACTGCTTTACACTTCAGAATAGGGGGTCTCTGATTTGGATGTCAAAAATTACAGATTTCTGGACTCTGACTTAGACCTACTAAGTCCCCATTTCTAGAGGCAGATCTTGATCTTTACTTCTAAAAAATACCTAAACAAGTCTGATCTTAGTTCAAAAACTATTATTCTAATGCACTAAACTTTGATTTCTCCTTTGATGTGCATGTGAAATGTGAGAATGATTAAAATAAAAGAGACCTATTAAACAACACATAGAGGAGATTTACTTTCTCCGACATCTTTCGTTTGGTTTTGACGTTTTATTAAAGTGCAATACATTTATAGACACGTGTAGAACTAACTAAGTGTACAAACTGTGTAACCAGCACTCAGATCAAAGCCCTAAAGCTTACTAGTCACCCAGGAGCCATCCTTCATCCTCCCCCCACTCCCCTTTGCCCTGGCTCTGCCCTTGAAGCAATACTCCTTCCTTCAGGAACCACAAGCCTGATTTGTATCATAACTTGAAAAAGTTTTATTGACTCCCGTTATCAAATTGCAGTAAAGTTGGTCTGTTCAGGGGCAAGTAATTACTGAGAGATAATTAAGAGATCAAAAATATTTTGAGGACAAATGGCTTAATATATCCTGTATGTCTTTTCTTAATTTAAAATAAGGATGAGGAAAACGAAATAATGTACTGGATTTTCCTATGTTGTCAGCCTTTGGGTGCTATTTTCCAATGGTTTAAAATAGTAACCTTAGACCTGCAAAGGTAAAAACTCTGCAAAGGTCAGGATTTTCAACCCCAGAGAGAAGTCAATCATCAAGAATTGGCTTTCACCCCCTTTTACTAGGAAGACCTTTCTCTCATGCTGTAAACTGTCTCTCACATTTGTTACCAATAAAGATTTTAATCTCCTATAAATATGAGTAAAATCTCTAGGCATTCATAGTATGAAATTCTAACTATGGATGATGGTAACTAAATTGGTTGTTTTTTGAAAAACCCATTCTCAAAATATTTTATAAG
The DNA here is from genome assembly GCA_019455555.1 of Galemys pyrenaicus. Classification (NCBI taxonomy): domain Eukaryota; kingdom Metazoa; phylum Chordata; class Mammalia; order Eulipotyphla; family Talpidae; genus Galemys; species Galemys pyrenaicus. The sequence goes on from JAGFMF010011681.1 coordinate 8,087,899, forward strand.
CTATAATTCTAAAATCACATAGATGAGTTTTTAGCTAATATATATATTTCAGACCAGAAGAGTAATTCATATTAATTGTAGAATAAGAGAAAAATAGAGAAGAGGAAACTAAGGATAAGGCTTTTTAAAAATGAGGAGGACCTTCAAGAAACTGAGCTAGGTAGGTCTCTGACCTTGCCTACAGGAAGGAAAGTGAGTTACTCGGTTTCTGGAAGTATTTCAAGAGGCTTGATGTGAACAATTTATTTAATTTCTCAACATTCTGGAGTTGGTAGAGATTTTATCCCCATTACTTATAGTATGCAAGCCATTCAGAAGGATTAACAGCGATCTGATTTTAGGGATTCACAGATTACCAGGTAAACCTGCATTTCTTCACAATGAAAAAATGGTTCCTATGACTAAAGAAACTATCCTCATTTTCTACTTGTTAACAGTACTGGCTGAAATTATGGTATTTAGACATCATCAGTAAATCTGAATTCTCAGCAGAAATTCCAGGAAGCTTTGAGGTTTCTGGACAAGTACGTGTTCCCTTGCTCCTTTTTAAGCAAACATACCAGAGTTTATACCTTTAAAATGCACATTTTTTTTTTTCTGGGGAAGAAAGCTGTGTAGCTTCTTTGATGGGTTTCCATTGCTCAAAATATTTTGAGAGAACTACAGGCACAGAGGCAAGATGTCGTTGAGTGGCAGAGGACTTTTCTCACTTAGTGATGACTCTGACAAAACCACTGATGCCATCTCTAGATCTGCCAGTCAAATCACAAAACAATATTCTCACCATGCCTCAGGGAGCGCAGAACCCAGACACTTTGCTATTCCCTGAATTCACTATCTGTTCATAGAATCCAGGAAGAGAGATGAGCAAGGGCACCTCTGACCTAAGATTGAACAATTAGAGACCCAGGGTGGTTAGTTACTTTTCTCAGGTCTACTAAGAATTGGGGGTGAAACTGTACAGGATCCCAAACATTGTGACTCAAAGCAATCTTCTCCGCTTAAAACCACAAATATGAATGCTGGCATGATCTACCAACCACTCTGTCCTGTCCATCATGAAAGCTGACACTTACCCTTCCACAGATTTTGCAACCCATTTTATATATATTTATAATATAAATGTACCACAATATTTTTCACTCATTTCCCAGCTGCTGGGCATTCACTGTGTTGCTGCTTTCCTTCATCACAACACTGATGCAATAATGCTTTTGTATACAAAATCTTGCACACTGCTGCTTTTATTTTTATGGGCTAGTTTCCCAGAAGCTGAGTCATGTAATATATGACATGTATGTGTTTTTTTATATTAATAGAGTTTGCTACATTGCTTTTCAAAAATCCACAAGATTGCAGTGATATAAGAACCACCTCTCTAATCTGCCAGAATAGTAGGTATCACTACTTTTTAAAAATTGTTATCAATTTAATGGGAGAGCTAGCACATTGCAGTGGCTGAAAGGTAACCCTTGCCAAGATCTATCCATGTCAAATCACCAGACTCTATGACCTGATTTGGATAAAGGGTCTTTGAAGCTGTAACGAGAAATCTCTAGATGATAATCCAAAATTATCTGGTGGGCCCTAAATCCAATGACAAGTGCTCTTATCAGAAACACAAAGACAGTAGATACTTAGGAATAGAGAGGTCCATGTAAAGAAGGGCCAGAGACTGTAGTTTGGTAGCTATAAACTAAGGAAGATCCAGACACTGGAAGATGAAAGAAAGGATTCCTCCTAGAGTCTTCAGAGCAAGCACAGTCCTAACTGATCATGATTTCAGAATTCTTGGCCCCAGAACTATGAGAAGAATACATTTCTGTTATTTTAAATTGCCAAGTTTGTGGTAATTCTTTATGGCAGCCCAAAGTAACTAATATATAGTACTCATGATTACCATAAACTTGTGTTTTTCTGAAAACTACTGACTGAACAGATTTTCATGTGGTTTTATTGACCATTTGGATTTGCTTTCCTGTGAATTGACCGTTCAGATAATTATCTGAAGTTTTTTTCCCTGTCAATTCTTATGAACCCTGTAAAATGCAGACATGAAAAAGTTACACGTTGTAAGACATCTAGCTTATATTTTTGGGTTTGCTTATGACATGTTTGGTCATACAATTAAAAACTTTACATAGTACACCAGGTTCACCTTTTTCTTTATCCTTTATGAATAAGTTCCCTGTTGATTATAAACTTTTCTCTAGCATCTGGGTTATAAGATTACTTCATAAGTCTTCTTTAAAATGTTTGTGGCAGGTACAAAGATGGTCCCCAGCGATGTTCATGCCTTCATCCTTAGAACCTGTCATGATTCTAGCTTACACAGCAAAAGGGATGTTGCAGATGTGATTTAAGGCACAGACCTTGCCATGGGGAGTGTATCCTGGATTATCCAGATGGATGCGATATAGCCACGTGAGTCCTTAAGTGAGACACTCTTTCCTGACCTTGTCACAGGGTAATGTGCCTTTATAAGCAAGTGTCTAACAAAAAAGATCAGAGGTTCCTAAATTCATTCTATGTATTACACAGATCAATGGTTCTCCAAGTGTGCTTCCTGGACCATCAACTTCAGCATCATCTAGAAACTTGTTAGAAATGCAAATTAACCTACCCTCCCCCAGAACTAGTGAATCAGAAATCTGGGGGTAAGGAACCAAGAATTCAGGTCTCAGCTGTTTCAAGGGCATGCTTAGTTTAAGAGTCACTGCTCTAGGCCTAACTGGCAAACATATATGCAAAAGGCTGTAATTTGCTTCATCCATAAGAATGTGTCTCCTAAATTTATCTACTTTTCTTTCTTTTTTGCAACATCACTATGGTCTGAGCATATTGTATTATTGAACTTTCTTATAAAGGTTTTCTTTCCACAAAATATTATTATGGCATCAAAAATCTGTTCCATATATAGTAAACCCAGGCATTTACTTCTATATGGTTACCATGAGCCAAGGAGTGTGGTTCTGTGGTAGTTTAGTGGTTCTACTGGCAACAAGAGTTGTATGTATGGGGAGAGATGTGAGGGTCCAATATTAATGTGAGGCCAATATTAATATCTGTTTATACATTGGGAGATTTAATAGGGGATAATTAGTCCCAAACTAAATTAAGCATGACTATTTGCATGTTGCATTCTAATGACCAAATGATGAGAAGATTTTCATTGTGAGGGCAGAGAGAAGACCAAGGATTGGAAACATTTTCTTACACTTTAATGAGAAAAGGAGGTATGTACAATGCACTCTACAAAAGCCAGTCACTCACATCCATTATCCCCTACATCTTCTGTGAGAGTAGATAGTATTAGCTTCATTTTTTCAATGAGGAAAGAAAGGTCAGCAAAACTCTAGAACTTGCCCAAGGACATCCAATTCTATTCAGGATTCCCATCAGGTTTCCTTTGTTTAATCCTGCTTTGGCTCCTTCTACTAAATCCCTTAGAACTTTTTTTCTAAGATCGTGTGGATTCCCAAGGAGTCTGAGTCTATCTTTTCCTCCAGTGGATAAACTCCTTCAGAAAAGTCTCTTCCAAGAGATAACATACTTCCTCCCTTGTTCATTTACATGTACTTCAGAGTTCAAGTCCTTCAATCATGTTTTCACTGATTTGACCAGAGACTAACAAATCACTACACATCTCTATAAAAGAGACTATTTTAACATTAATAACCCAGTCATTTGGGGATTAAGATCTTGGAGTTTATTTTGGCATTCAGAAGGAATATTAGTTACCTGTAATTCTGGTTTTGGGGAGGCTCATTGCTGTAATAGATAACAGCTCCCTGAATCTAAATTTCCTGGCACATGGCAGGCCTGTGCTGGACAGCTCAGATTTCCTGGCCTCCGACCACCCACAGGGAGGAGGCACGAATCTGTCAACAGTGTGGTCTTCTCTGTGGAGCGGCGTTCCCCACAAGGCTCTGGTTCCTCACACTGAGACTCAGTACACATGCCAAGATGATTGGGTTGTCACAAATATAGACTCCCTGAGAGCAGAAATTATAAACAGGGAGGAGGAACAGGGGAAAACTCTCCCAAAATAGAGGAGCAGATTTTCATGGCATTTGCCTGCTGGAAGCCCACTAACCCGGCCCCTAAGGATACAGGAGGCTGTATGAATCAAATTTTCAAGGTGATCAGAACAGCTGCTTTCATTTTTCCTGAGGTGTAACAAATAAGTTTGACAACTGGGTGAAGAAATAAAGGGTTAAGGTTAAACTCTCTGCTTCTAATCCATTGCTCCAAAGTCCTTGGAAGCTAAAATCTATCTTCAGGTAAAGAGCTTTCTCTCTGGATCATTACAATTCACTGGTAAAATTTAGTAATTAGTTAGCCAGCACATTATTATAAGCCAATGGATAACCCTAGCAAATCTGCCTCTATAAAAAGATCCATTTTTAGAGCAAATCATGATCACAGATATCCTCTTTTCCATCACAATAAAGAATAAAAATCTCCTATGAGAGTTCTTGTTTTTACAAATCCAACCAACAACAAATTACAAAATATTAATGTTGCTTTCTTCCTTGGCAATAATTTGTTGTCAAACTAAAAAATATATATACTCATTGATGTTGGCAAGCAAATTTTAATATCCTACACAGAACCATATGCATGCTGAATATGATCTGAAGTCATAAGTTATTTTTATGTTCACCAAAGAGGGAAAACATGGTAGTATTTGAGCTAAAGTTTATTTGGTTAGGACATGTGCTCATTATAGAAAGAAATAAAAATATTAAAAAGTTAAGAAAAAATGATTAATAATGTAAATATCTAGATTTCTTAACTTTTATTTGCTTTGTTTTTCTATGTACTTATTTATATGCAGTTGAAGTTGTACCAAAGTCTAACTTTTATCTATTTCTGCCTAACAATATAACCCTACTTTTTGCTAAGTTAGAATTTCATCATGAATAACACTTTTAAAAACTATGACTAGTGTGCTGTATAAATAAAATATGACATATTTAACATTCTTCTACTGAAAGATATTCGGTTCATTTCCAAATACAAATAATGCCACAAATAACATTTCTGTCCTGAAATCTATTGATTGATTTGGAATTATTTCCTTAGGAAAAATTATGAAAACTATTCCAGAAGATTCTCAAATTACTGCTTCAAGGAATAGGAACACTGGTAGGCTCTGAATGTGATTTCACACTGTTGTCCCAACTTATTTGCTTCAAGAATTTTCCTGTGACTTAGCTCTGTTCGTACATTCAAAGTTTTCACTGAATTTCTGATGCCTTTAGCTAAAGTATAAAATATGGGCTCCAGAGCTGTCAGACCATTTGCCAGTGACCTGAGGTCCCACAGTCCATTGTTGTCAAGTTAGGACTATGAGCCTATATTGGCAATCACTGAAGTAGCTTTTGTTGCCATTAAGGCAACCTCTGTGAATTCTTCCCACTTGGCAAAGAAAGTAAGAGGTTGAGTTTTGAAGAAGTTGCAGGCTGTCAGTCAGCAGGAAGGTAAACAGGGGATATTGGACAGGACTGAACAAGTAGCTCATGCAGTGGAACTGAATGACATAGCAAGGAAACAGAGTACATTAAAATAGTAATCACAGGAATAGTAAGTTTGTTACAAATATAGGCATAATATCAAAGTACTGACTTTGGAGATTGGGGTTCCATGGAAGAATTAGGATGCCTTAGGGTGCAGGAGTAGAGTGTTAAAGAGATCATAAGTCTCTTTTTAATGCTTTGTTTGAGGTCCGAGACTATAAAATCACTGTTGGGTTCAGAACATCCCTATCTTTTGAAATATAGATCAGAGCAGATAATCTAATTAAGCAGAAACCATTCAGTTATCTAATTAGGCAGAAACCATTCTGGAGTGAATGAAATCTTTGTTACAAAGCCAAATAGAAAAAACTAATTTGAGTCATGTGGAATTGGCTTTGTTATAAAGGAGAATATTCGACGATTTTATTAATAGTTAAATTATAGTCTTTGGATTTTGTGTATCTGTACTTCTTCACTATACACATACACTACTGAGGACCCTATATTTAATTCTTAAAACTCTCATTTGTCTGTGAATTTACCATAGTGTACTTCTTTACCCATGGTAAAAATGCAATACTATTTGCAGAATTTTAATCAAATATATGGTTATTTGAATTGGGGATTTTAAACTGAATCCTATCTGTATATTTGTGTCACTTGCAATCAAAAGTTCTAGAATTTTCCTTCCTAAGGAGGAAGGGGGCTACCTGTTGTTTTGTGTTGTCATTTGGGCTGCCACATCCCAGACATTCAGGCCCCAAACAGAATCTCTGCACTTGCTTCTTCCCTTGTCTGGAGGCTGATATTCTCTCCTCTGCTAGCTGCCTCTCTTAAGACAGGTGTGGCTGGAACACTGCTTCAGAGAGACAACCAGGGCTGTGGTCTTGGACCACATTAGAATTTGTATTTCTAAAAAGTTTTCAGAGGATGCTGATGCTTATGGTCAGAGCATCATTTTGAGTACAATGGCTCTGAAGTAATGATTTAGACTAGGGCAATTTTATCCCTCCCCCTTCCCTCCAAGGCATTTGGTAGTGTCTGGAGACTTATTTGATTATCCCAATTGGATGCATATGTGGGGTTCCCTAGTGGCATCCAGTAGGGACAAGAGGGGAATGCTGCTGAATATGCTATACTGAAAGACAGTCCCCCATGGTGAGGAATTATCCAGTAGAATTGATGTTGAGAAACTCTGCTCTAGAGGAACTCTTTCTCATGGAAGCCCATTGTTTAATAAGAGTTTAAATAACAGGTAAAACAAGAGCTACTCATTTCAGAAGGCTTCAACTAAAGTGGGATGATGTCACAGAAATTAAATTAATTGGATGGTGTCTCAAGCAGATATCTACTGTCATCTTCCTCTGTGTCTGTCTGTCTCTCCCACATTCACATGTCCATTAAGCTTATAAAATACCACACAGTCCAGACATTTACTCATCCAAAATGTAAATGAGGACCTGTATATGGCTGAAGAAGGATATGAAGCCAGTTGGGATGAGGAAACACTTTTATTCCCCAACGGTTGCCATCATTTTGTCCAAAGAAGAAAAGATTCTGGACACACCTTAACTGTGAAAAACATAAATACCAGTATCACAGAAAAATTAAATTGGAAGGGCCTTTGCTATTACCTATGTCACTCAATATTTCTCTTTAATATTTTTTTATTAATAACAGAAGCACTTGCTAGGCATCTTTGCCTGGGCTCAAGAAAAATCAAAGAGGCTGATTCTCTCCACCTTTCAGAGACTCTTCTAGCCATCTATTTTAAGAATTTCCAGAGCCTACACTACAAAGAAAATCCACTCTCAGATAAAAAAGAATGGTATCTCACTATCAGGTGTAAATTCTACCCATTTTCTCCCAAGCCTCCTTTTTCACTCAAGTCCCTTTCTTAGTAAATGATAACTTGGGGAAGGTTGCCTCTGGTGGGAACATGTATAAAACATTTTTTTTTTTACTCTTTTTACATTAACCACTGCATTTTCCAGCTCATCTCCAAGTCTTATGAATTTTTCTTTCTAAATCTTTCTTCTGGACTTCCCTCAACCCTTTCAATCTCTGCTCGTTCTCACCAACATCATCTATGATTATAGAACAGACTTTCAATAGGACTGCCAATTTCTGGTCGTGTCCTCTCTTGAAATTATATGCACAATGAACTGGATATAAGATCTAAAACACATATAAGATCACTTTATCTTGCTATTCAAAACCCTTCATTTGCTACTAAGATGTTCAAAGAACTTACAATGACATACAAGGTTTTGTGTACATAGACCCCTACTTACTCCTTGTGTCTGTTTTCCATGTTTCCAGTATGTTGCACCCATCCTCAACTTTTCTGGTTTTCATGAAAGTGCCATGCTCTCCTTTTATGTAATTCCTCAGTGTGTGATGCTTCGTCTGCCAAGAATCCATGAATCTTACCTTTACCCTCTGCCCCACATCCCACGATTTCAGGTCTCGGCTAAATGGCTCTTCCCTTGGGAAACTTTCCTCAACCTCACAAATCAGAGTTCGGTGCCCCACCCAGGTGTTCTCATGGCCTCTTGTAAAAGTCCTCATTGTGATTATCTTCTGCTGTAATTGTCTGCATCCCCCAGTGGCCTGACAACATTTAGAAGGTATCTTTTGTCTTTTTTCTTATACCATCAGAGCTTCTACATCTAGAACAGTGCATGGCACATAAATATTGACTGTACCTCTTGGTAGAAGTTTAGTAAATGTATTGTCTAGGGAAAGAATTTAATAAAGTTGGTGGGAAAAATAAATTTTGAGATATGAGTCTTCCCCCAGTCTCCTTGAAATTAAATAATGCTGCTACATTTTCTTCTTGGATACCCAGGTTTTAGAAAGCCAAGCTCTCCTGCTAATTTTGAGAGCTGATATGCTTATATGACATTCAGTATTTTCACATTCTTTTTCCTCTTTTGTATATCTAACTAGATGAAAGTATCGCAAGAAGCTGATGTGGTTTGATCATGGTGGGTTGAGAGAAATAAGAACAGGGGTGAAGTTGGTGAGGCTGGTCCATGTCCCGCAGTGCTTAGTAGACCACACTGAGGAGTGAAGACTCTCTAGTCCAATAGGAAATCTTTGAAGAGTTGAAATTGTGATAGTGACTCCATGCCTCCAGCTGCTTTGTGGAAAAGAGATTTAAGGATGGGCTGAAAGTGGAAAGAGAAAGACAAGACAATTAAAGTGTTTCAGAGGGTGATGGTGACTTGACTTAAGATGATGGCAATGGAGAAGGTGGAGCCTGCAGATTCTAGAAGTATTTTGGAGATAGAAGATCCAGGAATTGCTGAGAGTTGGGTTTGGGGATAAGAGAAAGAGGATGCAGGTCTGATTTCTAGGTTTTTGCATAGAACACCTAAATGAATGGTGTTGCCATTTGCTCAGTTGGGAAGACAGAAACTCCTATGAATTCTTAAGGCCCACCTTAGTTCATACCTCCTCTGTGAAGACTGTCATCAACTCACAGCCTTCTTTCCTCTCAGCAAGAAGTCATTGCTTTAGCTTATATTCCTTGAAGGTGAGGGATCTTCTTTCACAAGAAATAATGCCTGGGACAGAATTTCAAATGTAGTAGATGCTCCACACAAATTTGTTTCTTGGTGAATTAAATACAATTCACCTTGCAATGAATTCTCAGGAACTGTTCCCTGGAGCTGTCAACTGCTAAGAATATCCCGCCACCCACTAACTAAATGCTCATATCCTCCAGTTCATACCCAAATTGGACATTTTAAAAAATGCATTACTGAAAGCCTTTCAAAACTATGTTCCTTTCTTGAATCTTAAAGACAGGCACTTAACTTCTATTATACAATCTATGATTATTTAGTATTATCCCTTTTCACATGATATGTAGTTACTTTTCTTTCCCATTATTAAATATTACCTTAAAACGCAACCTCATTTCCTCTCCTTAAATTGAAATTCAGGCTAAGTTTCTCCTCATTGAAAATACTTTGAATTATTTCAAGAACCTTTCATTTTCTACAATGTTCATTCACACTTTGGTTAGAATGTTAAAAAAAAATAGCTTCAAGACACCATAATGTCACCTTTCATTTCATTTCATTTTAAAAGTTTTTTAAAAAACATAAACCTGGTACATATTTGGAGTTAGACATTTATTTTAACTTCCTACACAATGCTAGAATGCTGTCTATAATATTCTTAACAGTAAAAAAAGGAACATAATTATGAAGAATTTATGCAGAGGCAGGGACTAGACATTTTCTTATTCTTCCTTCCAACTCATGATCTTTAAGAATTACATAGAAAAGTTAATCTTTGTTCATAATCTACTACTAGGACAGATATGTTATATCCTTTGTTACTAAATTATCCCAAACACCTTGTGAGAGGTTTTACCCCAATTTCACGATATATATTTAGGATGAAATGATTTTCCGAAGATGCACAGATAGAAGCAACATGACCTGCATCAGATCCAGATTCTGGAGAGTCTAAAGCTCATACAACCACTCTTTCAGATGCTGGTGATGGGGGAATGAATCTCCTAATGAAAATCACAGTTCCATTCTACCACTCACCAGGTTTAATCAAGCCAAATCCTGAAATTGCTATCTATTGTCAGTCCTACTATCCCAAACAGGAGTTCTTTACATGAACTTCATAAGGTTCCACGCAATACCTGATTTTATATGCCAATTTTGCATTTATATAAATGCATTTCTGGGAAGTAAATCTATGTTTTTTAAAAAACAAGATTGTCTAGGGCCTCCCTGGTGGCTCAGTGGGTTAAGCAACGCACTATGAAGCAAACCACAGCCACTGCAGCATGAGTTCGATCTCTGCCGCCGGCCAGAGAGGGGACCCACATGGCACAGCAGACCTCTCCTGCTGCTCCCCTCAGCAGTGTGTTTCAGTCAGTCTGCCTGTTCTGCTCCCCACTCTGTTTGGTGAATCTTCTCACCTCCCGCGACTCTGGCCTGTACCCCAGCTCTTGTATGCATAAATAAATAAATCTTTAAAAAACATCAGATTGTCTAAAGGTTCTATTAAATATCCTCCTCAAAGGATCAAACCTCTTTTTCCTAGGGAAATATAGAATAAGTAGTCTGCTTATTCCATATTCACTCTTATAAATAACTGCAATCAGTTTTGCAGTCTCCTTTCCTCCAGACTGAATGCTCCCAATTCTTTCCACCTTCCTGTGTAACATGGAACATCTCCAAAGCCTCAGCCCTGTGGACCATTCTATGGAATCACCTAGTGATTTCCTCAATTGTGACATTTAAAGGATCTCATTTAAGGGACTTCAACATTTGGCACTGTACACTGATCCCAACTTTTTATTCATATATCCTATTTAATATTTTATTTAAGGGAGATAATTATTTTCCTTTTCCAAGTTCTCTTAAAAATTTTAAATTGGAAAACAGCATTATAATCTATATCTTGTTATTATTCTCCTCTCTCTGCCACCCCTTTCCCCAACCCCCCCCCCCAAGAAATCCTGAAATCCAGGAGTTAAATTTTCTTTGTCTTGTCTTTTAATTCCAATTCAAGATAGCTGAGAAATACTTTTACCTTTAGAAATGGTATATTAGAATTTAAGAAAAGTTAGCTATTGGAAGCTCATGCCTGAATATGGACAGATCTTGTCTATATTCAATTGTAACAAAATCTCCTTCAGCACACAGAGAGCTTCACAGGGAGAGTTGACACTTACCTTGTTATCCTATCGGCTTTCAGAACCTTCTGAAATCTCCATACTCTCATCGTGAGCTTCTCGTACTCCCAAGTGAGAGAGAATGAAGACTTTCTAACTAAATAAACCACATGGACCCAAAACCCAAAGCCACGTTCTGCACTTATGTGGCTGAGCTATCCCAATTATATGCTCTTGAAACGCATCTCAGAGCTTGTGTTGACTGACGCTGGACTGGCGTCAGGGCTGGATTGATTCTGCCACATAACGCACCCCCCAGACAAACAGTGCGCCACTCTAGGCTGCTCTCTTTCCGGCTGGGATTGCTCACCAGGCCTCCCAGCCTGCTACCAGAAGCCAGTTTTGCTGCAGGAAGATGAGCGAGGCTGGTGGTAACCTAAACCCCTCATGAAACGAGACTCCTCTAAACACCAGGAGGCTGCCTGGACAGCTAACACCTGACATGCTACCTTATCCACCTCCATCAGCCCTGCGACGATTAGAACTTTTACTCCTCTCCCAACTCCAATTCACTTCTACCAGAGCACTATAATTGTGGAGAGAACAAGTTCATGCTGCTAATTACGCTGCTTATGACCAGCAAAGGGGGCAGAAATGATCTCACTTGAAATAAGGCTCTGATCCCCCTGTATTCGAGGTTTCCTTGAACTTGAAGGCATCAAAATTCAGGCTGGTGAAACTGAATTTCAAGCCTTTTAATATTTTCATTTTTTAAAAACAGCACATTATTCTGAAAAGGCTTCATAAAGCAGCGCTTGTTTTCTGCTGGGGTGCCTAGCAATGAATTTAATTTGCTTTATTGCACCCTTCAGATAACATGTTTCTGCTGGTGTGTAAGGTCTGGAAGCTGTCTGCGTGCCAGGGCAATGGCCCCTGAATGAAGTCTTACATAAGACTGACAAATTATCTTCAGATAGAAGCAATCTCAATGGGCTATTATAGAGCCATGAAAATAACTACTGGTGAACCACCAACACAAATCTTGCTGAGCAAATACTTCAAAAAGCCTCAATCATATTGAGATTTTGCCAGTATATTTTGCCATGAGATTTTCTTCCAAGATACTTTTCTTTCCTCCTTCTAAACCTTTCTCCTCTTTTACCCTTCCCCTGTCCCTTTCCTTTTTCTCACTTTCTCTCTCTCCCTCTTGTCCCCTTTCTCCCTCCTCTCTCTCCCTTGCTGTCACATGTCTGTCCCTTCTCCCACAGCCTCCCACCCCTCAAGGTGTGGTTCAGACTCTATTATTTTATTGTCAACCCACCCGATACACCTAGATTTGAAACACCCCTCTAATGGGTGATTCTCATGAAGATAGCTTATCCCTCTGTCCTGTACTTAATCACCTCAGTAGCTTCCCTCAGGTACAAGAGACAGCCTTAATTTTTAAGCCTTATACAAGACCCTCAGTCTAGGCTTCCACTCTTCCACCAGTTACTGGCCCTATCTCCCTAATTCTCATTAGGCTTTATTAAATGCCTTCTACCACTCCTAGCACAACTGACACCTCCTAAATAAGGTGAGAGTCATTTCTTTTCACTAAAAGACCTCTTGTGTCTTGGAAGCCCATCCCTTACTTCCTCAGACAAAGTCAGTTAACTTTCTTCCTTAGGTGAATGTTGCATGGTGATATTCTCTTTCATTTGTCTCCTCAGGTAGGTTATAAGTTCCCGGGCAAAGGTGTTGCTGACTCACCCACCAGGCAGTTGCTCAATAAATGTTTGCTGAATGAACTTTGTTTCTCTGAGTTTCTCTTGGATATTTTACAAGTATGAAGAAGCAGCACTGCACAGAGTTTACAGAAATGAATGTGTGGGTTCCAATTACATCTGTGACTTGAGCAAGTTACGTAAGTGCTAAGTGCCTCGGTTTCCCCATTAGTGAAATGGAAATAATGCTGCCCAACTCTAGGGTGATGTGAGGATTAAGGGAGTTGTAGAGTGCCATAATAAGAATACCGCATGGAAAATGAAAAGAGATAGATGTTGCATGAATGTTCATTAAATTAAATGGTGGTAATTCTGGTGCTCTATGTCTTCTTTGCCTAGGCATGAGGGAGAAATATCAGATATTATCATCACTGACTTGATTTGGATGAGCAGATCCTTTATATCTCCCTGACTCTTCCAACTGAAAATAAAACTCCAGTCCATAAGAAAATTCAAAGTGGGCTGATCCCATACTCAAAGCTATTGTGTGAGCTAGGGATCTGAACAGAACATAAGAAACACCAATTGAAAAAAACACAAATCCTAGGCTATATGTGAGAATGTATATATTACTTCCAAACTATGTGCCTGTGCCCAGATAATTAATTAAAAAGAACATCATGCAATTTAACAAAAGATTAGTGGAAGTCACAATTCAGAGATGACAGCAGAAGGGAAGTCTTGATTCCTTTTGCTTGCAGAGAATATCCCAAAAGGAGATTCTCTAGGCTGAAATTCTGCTAAATACACGTTCCCCTAAATATACCTAGCATGATCCAGCCCTGCAGGCATCCTGGCCTCTTTCCCCTATGCCTCTTGATCAAGTCTTACAGTCCAGTAATCTTGAAAACCCTGGAAAAGTCCCATCTCCAGGCCTTTCTTTGTAGCTGCTCACCCAGGATGGCCTCCCTCTATTTCTGTAGCACTCGCTCAGATTATCGCTGTTTCTGGAAGACTTATCTTGCTCTCTCCAACCACAACTTTGCTTTGGGCCTCAAAGGCCCCTGAACATACACATTTTTCAAAGCTCATATCATGCTTTTCCCTCATTAGACTGTGGACCTTTCAAGAACGAGACTATGCATAATCTCTTGCTTCCTCAGTGTCCAGCACAGCACCTGGAACAAATAGGTGCTCATTAATGCCCATCAGGTTCTTAGTGAACAGGCAGGCTGTTCTGAGTTTGTGTGAGCAGACTCATTGTAGGAATGCTGGGTGGATCCTGCGCACCATTTATCAGGTCATACCCTGGGGAGATTGCACTAGGGGCTCAGTTGAAGAATTTTCACATCTGACAAAACTGGAATGGTTGCACAATCAGGCATCACATCTCTCAGGCTGGAGAAATAGTTAGGATTACTGAAAAGGGTGAATAACTGTTGCATGTATGGTAGCCTGAGCCAAGAAATGAGAAGCTTCTATATGAATGCTCACAACTTTATGTCTCACTTATTTCAGGTGAAAATGCACATTAAAGCCACAGTAAGACAGCACTACACAGCCATCAGAATGACGAAAACTGGAAGGACTGACATTACCAAGTTTTGGAGTTATTAGAATTCTCAAGCTTGACTGGTGGCAGGGTCAGTTTTGTCAGTTCCTTTTTGTGTTTTTTGCTGTTGTTTGTTAAGGGTGGAACAAAGTGGGGAAGGAACCCAAGACTTAGGGTAAAGGTCTGTGGGTGCTTGGACTGGTATAGGGGTGTGAAATGGGGTGATAACATACATCTAGGAGGTGCAAACCTTCTCTAAATCATGTATGTTATTGTAAATCAATGTTACCTCCATAAAGGAAAAAAAAAATTAAAAATCCTTTTTTAAAGTTATCTTCTTACTTTTGGCAAATAGCACATTTTTCATTTATACAAATGATATAGTTTCCTTTTAAAATAACTTATGTTACTCAAAGGTTCAACATTCAAGAAAAATTATGAGACTAGAGATAGCATTATGGTAGTTGGGATTATTTTATGCTAGGGGGTTCAAGATAGCTTCTAGGAGTTAATAAATTGTTTAAACCTTTATGCAGGATATTAATATGGATTTTTTGGGAAGGAATGTCCATGTTTTTCATCAGATTCTCCTAAGTTACTAGCCACACATGACTACTGAGCACTTTGCATGGAGTTGTTTAAAGGGAGAAACGCTAAAGGGAGATGGCATTTCAAAGATCTAACATGAGAGAATGCAAAATGCCTCAATAATTTTTCATTGGTTACTTGTAATGATATTTTGGAATTAAGTTATGTAACATGTAACATTAAAATAAACTTCATCTGTAGTTTTTCTTTTTTAATGTGGTTACTAGAAAATTTAAAGTTATTTGCACTGGAGGTTCACATTGTGTTTTTAGTGGACAATACTGAGTTACAGCAAAGGAACAGAAAACAATTAAAATTCATGAAAAGTTAAAACTATGAATATATTTTAATGCATATTTATAAAGGAAGAAACTAGAGATTAATTTGTATAAATAATAAATTTTTGTTAAATATCAATTTAGAGAGAAATAATTGTTATGTATAATAAGCAATAAAAAAATCTGAATTTCACTTTGTCCTCTTAGTATGTAACTGAGAAAATAAACCGGAGTTTAAAGCTTAAGTCATTTTGTCTTCTCAAATCAAAACCCTGTGTCCATAGGTTCAAACAGGATATCTTAAATGTTCCTGGGAAAAGCAGGTAAATGGGTTAAGTATCTTTTTGTTTTGTTAGACTTAATCTTATCTATATGTACTGAATAACAATTATTATATTTGCCTTGGGCCAGGTCCAGGTCCCACCTCTGTCTTATGACCCTCCTAAGGGTAATTAAAAATGTATAAAGTCTTAGATTAACTTATGATACTCCTTTCTTTACCAGGAACTCCAGAAAGACAGCATAGGTCTGTTGGCCTTCAGGTCTTGGGGGTCATCAGAACCTCCTCAGCTTTTCCTTTAGAACTGAAAGCTAATGGCTTCAGGTGCTGCTTGCTTAAATTGCCCAAATACAGAGGCATATCATTGCAAATTCTTTCCTCTTTCATTGTTATCAAATGTTTGACTCATTTAGAACATTCAAATGAAAGCTATTTCTTGTTACAGGAACTTTTGTTTTCTGTGGCTGAACAATGTGTGAGTATATCATTCTATCATGTAGTCCTGGGTTTAAACAATCACAGAAAATATCAGAAACCTTTGGCCCCATCTCCTCGCCCTCATATCTTGTCACCTTCAGCAATAAAACACTGTCTGGGTCCTAGGTTGATAGAAATAAGGAACTCAGAGTGAATTTAGTCATCATTGTATTTTTCTCAGAAGGTTTGTATTCATGTCCACTTATTTCCCACTCATTTCACTTCCTACTGTCCCCAAATCTAAAAACAAAACACAACAATAGTGAATGTGGTATGGTAACATGCACCTAAAGAGGCAAGATTCTGTATTTCTGAATCAAATACAGTGTAGTAAAGTGTTACCTTAATAATAAAAGTATGGTCTCACTGATGTCCAAGATTTCCATAAAATGATACTGTGTAGGTGACATAAATTGGCCCACAGATCACCCAGGGAAATCACAATCACAGTTTCTGCACATACTTTTTTGGATCCTGTTCTTGATTCTCTCTTTACTTCCTCAGAGAGGCATCTCTTTCCTTTGAAAGAGCAACTGTTTACCAAGCTAAGACAAGAATGACTAATGGCTCTGTTTTATTTTAGAACGCTCTTATGGAGGTGACAATAATAATCATATAGTATGTTAGTCATGTGGGGTGTAAGGGCTAGGAGTAGGAACTACTCCTTAGCCTTCCCTCATTTTGTTGTGTGTGAGAATTCCCTGTGTATTTTAAAGTGTAGTATGTTCTGATTTACTAGATCTTCAGAGAATTTTGAGATTCTCTATTTCTAATAAGTTTCTAGGATATGCCAACTCAACTAGCCATAATCCTCAATTTGAGTAACAAAGGAAATGATCTCTAAGAAATCTTTTGTCTTCAGATTTCTATAATTCTGTGTGACCAGGAGCCCAAAGCTGACATAAGCAAGGTTACATTCTTCTTAATACTTCGGCAGTCATAGTACCAGTTGTAAAAAATTATCTATGAGAAGGATTGAGAAATTAAGTGTGAGAAATCTATCACCAAACCATTTTAGAATCTACTAGCTAATACTAGGTTTTTAAAGGTATGTTTAGCTACTTTGTGCCTAGACTGTCTCAACAAATGGAGCGCCTTTCTATTTTAGTGGGTCTCTTGATAATGCTGGGCGCAAAACTCATCTAAGTTTTTCAGTAACCTGATACATAAGGCAATTGTCTTGAATTCTCATGCAAAGATTTTTGCTAAATAAATATTTGCTACTTAGTTTATCTTTTGTATAAATACAAAAACTCCCAAGTAAGGCTTACTTAAAGTGGAACATAGCTCCTTCATTCCATATTTGATAAGTATGAAGAAAATGATTTATAATTTTAGCAAGCAAAAATGCACAGATCCTTATGTCAATTTTTTTTTAAAAAATCCAGCTAAGTATCACCACCATGTATTTATGCTGATACTATATTTCTTGGTGTAGGAAAATTCTGAAAAGATGAAATAGACTAAGTGAAAGTCAAATGAAGCTTACATATGATATAGTTTATGCATAATTTTTCTGTCTCCTCCAAGTATAGGCTGATGCTTTTTCTCCATATTAACTGAGTGAAGCGAACATACTATGTGCCAAATAGTATGTGCAGGCAGTGGGGGCAAGAAGAATAGTTTCAATTTCTGTCCAGATGCTTAACATCATGTACAATGTTCTATGTCTATAATTGAAACAGCTATGAAATACAGCACAGAACAGAAGCATTGCCAGTATATATTGATTTCAATTTAAAATGAAACCTGAGGATATGAAATGGAATATCTCAGAAGAATGTACCCTCAAAAGAATGGAACTTAAGAAATGAGATTGACTTCCCAAAAATGCCTAAATTACAGAATTTTGGGACTTATTTCCTGACCAATGATCATTCACCAAGAACCCTTCCCCAGCTTCAAGCCAATGAACTAACGCTTGAACTCTGGTTGGACTATGGTTTCTTGACACTCCTTGCCTATAACTACAACTCACTCCAAATACTCAAAGGTATTGTAGTTTGCTACAGTAAGCCTTTCCTAAATTGCATCTACTCAACTTTCAAATATACTCAGTTTCTGATTATTTGAACTTGTCTCAGTTTACCCTTTTTTTAGATTGACAGCTGGATGGTAATGCTGACTTCTGACCCTGAAAAAATGCACTCTGCAGTTTAAAATTTTAGGAGAAAAATAAGCATGCACACTTTTATAACTTCTCATTAAACTTTGGAATTTAAGTTAATTTATTGCAAAGGCAGAGGCAGTGAATGTCAAGGATATGGAGGTGAGATTTGAACCTAACTTTGTCTCACGTTGAAGTCCAAATACTTACTGCTGCAAATAGAGCAGCTTTCTTGGTAGGACTGATTTTGTTATTTCCAAGTAAGATAATGAGTATAATGATAACAGCTGCAGCTAACATTTACATAGCTCTTTTATGTTTGAGATACAGTTCTAAGTATTTTACATACATTAACTCATTTAATTTTTATAGCAATGCTATGAGGTATTATCACTATTTTATGACTGATAAAACAGACAAAAAGCAAGTTAAATGCATTCCAGTTGCAGAGAGAATTCTTTATAGTTACATGGCAAAACTAGGATTTGAACCTGGAAAACTGGTGCTGGAGCTAATCTGCTTCTCAAAGTGTGATCTGTTGACCGGCATTGTGGTTATTACCCAAGAGTTCTGTTAACAATATGGATTCCCAGCTTTGTTAAGAATATCTAAGTCTTGGTTTAGATTCAGAATCATGAGCTTCTTGAACAAGATTCCCAGGTTATTGTAAGATTATTAAAACTTAAGAAGCCCTACTTCAAATCTGCAACATCTGTTGGTAAGACCTATTTCCACCACCACTTTGCACCTTGACCTAAACTCCCATTTTGAAAGATTTCCATAACGATCTCAGACACCACGTTTGTGTACTCCTGATTTGTTTCAGTTTCACCTCATAGTGACTAGTCAAAGGAAGGTCCTTTGTGCAACACATCTACAAGCATTAACATTTTGTCTTCTTTACTGAGGACCTGAGAGAGGAGTCACCACTAAATACAGCATTCTGTCATCTCTTTAGCACTATCCATTGTAGTTCCTCCCTTTTTCCCACCCTTCCTTCATTTTCTTTTTCTACTTCCTGTCTCTAAATAATGACTCAAAACTCCCCTTGTCTCCAGCAAAAGAGTTCCACTCTTATTAAGATCCCTCGGAGATTTATCTTTCTACCTCCAAGCACATTCATAAAAGCATTTTCCCAAATAAAAAAATAGTTGCTTTTCATGAACAATATATTAGATAAACTGAACTATACCATGTAGTAAATGGGCCATAATTGGTAGCCTACACCTCCAAGATACCAGTGAGCAAAGGCAAGCTTAAACTAGAAAACTAAAGATCTGTGTCCTGTTGGTTGCAAAACGGAATATACCAAACTGTCTACTC
Organism: Galemys pyrenaicus; assembly: GCA_019455555.1. Lineage (NCBI taxonomy): Eukaryota > Metazoa > Chordata > Mammalia > Eulipotyphla > Talpidae > Galemys > Galemys pyrenaicus. The sequence continues at coordinate 8,107,385 of JAGFMF010011681.1, forward strand.
CAGATTACCAGAAAAACAAGCATGTAAATTGAGCATATTCTGCTATTGTGTCAACCTTGATGCAAAATATGTATGATACTATTTCCAATTAAATGGGAAGTGCAAAATATGGATAATAGCATTTTGGATAAGTGGGCATATCTGGATAAGAGAAATACAATAGAACATTGCAGCAGGCTCCTATTGAGTCACGGTCTGTTTCTTCAGACTCTGGACTAAGCTCCTGCTTCCTGCTTCTGACTGTTTTTGATCCTCTGTCAGACAATAATAAGAAATAGTAGGAAAGAAAGAAGCCAAATGGATCAGTTCAATTCGGTTATTTATTAATCACTCTCATAAAAGATTTGCTGGGAGAAATAGATTACATTGGTGACAAACGGCAATCTCTAGATTATGTGAGAAAACTGCCCCCTCAGCCTCATTAATATTGAGAACTAATGGTCGGCAAAATACCTGCCATATTAAATGCTTCCTTTCAAAGAAGAAAAACTACACTGAAAGTAGTGGTCATTCATCCTCAATGAATTGCAAATGGTTTTAAAAGAGCAGGGAGCAGGGCTGCTACTGTCTCTTGATCAGTCTAAATATAACTACCATTGCTAGATTTTCCTTGTTGGTTAATTCAACTTCAAAGCTATGTCAGTGTAGCAAATGTTTAAAGTAGAACTAAAAAGCTGTTCAGACATGTATAAAACCATAATATAACCTGTGTCCAGACAAAAGCATGGAAACAAAAGCATGGAAAAACCCAATTGCTAGATGTTGGAAATAGGTTTGAAGACTATTACATCTCCCTCTACCATTTTCTTTCTTACACACCCCTCCCCCTTTTTCTCTCCTTAAAGTCAAATTCTTCTTGTTTTTAAGGCCTGATTCATATTATAATCTCAGTAAAGATTTCAGAGGCCATAACAATCACTATTATCCTCATCTTAATCTCTTGATAATATACTAGTCAATGTAATTAATATAATAATATCTTGTGAATATATTCTGCCCTATTCATTTGGATTTGCTAAACACATAATTAACAGTGAATATCTACAATTAGAGTTTATCTTTACCTATATAGGTATGTTAACTCACTAATTGATTTTTAAGTATCTTTTTGGGAAGTAGAATTGTACTTTTTGTATCTCCCACTGGCATAGCATGGTGTTTTGCACAGAGAGAAAAACTTAGATAAATACTTATTTAACAACATTTTTAGCCAAAGGGAGCTAACACAAGCTGATTTTTCAATTATTAACAAGAAACACAACCCCAAACCAGAAATTTTTGTGCCTTTGTATGACCTCACATTTCAAGAAAACATGTCCAGTCATTGAGGCTATTCATGAATCATCACAACTTAGAAATCAGCAATTGCAAAACTTTTGTTGAAAAGAAACAAGGTAATTTGCCCATTTCATGAAAGACATGAGCATTTTTTGATGAAGTATATTGTTCATCTTAGTGAATGTTAAGGGACGTCCCTTGTCTTTTCATTTCTAACAGATGCATTTAAGAATTAAGGAATTTTAATTTTGTGTCTAGTTTAAGAAAGACTTGCTATAATACTGTTAGCAAATACAAATGCCAGGGGTTTGAAACATTCATCATATAATAGAACAGCCTGGGTTCCATTGAACTATACCAGCTTCCAATCAGACCGTATTGTATGAGTTTAATGTAGGATTGTAATAGGTGACCTTATAAAATAATGAGGGAGAGATAAAGCAGTTTTAAAAATGAGGAAATTGACAATTTGGGAGAAATACCTAGTTAATGCCTTATCACACATTCTAAAATCTAATGGATGCTGGATGGTTTAAAGAGCAAGTATTTTAAGAAAACAAAAGAAAATACAGTTGAATATTTAATTGGTCTCTATATGAAGAATATATTTAGGTATAAACTTAGTGGAAGAAATTGCAAAGGAAAGACTGATAATTTATATGGATTAAAATTTGAAACTCTGGGACAATGGATAAAACTATGAAGGTGAGTAGATATTAATACTTACTTGGTGCCAGGCCACTATTTTAGATGTTTGGGATACACACACACAGATATATATATACATATTTAAACACACATACACATACAAGACCAAGATCTATGTGTCTGTTATAAAATTATTATACTGGACAGTGACAATTAACAATATATAAATGACCTTGTATGTGGAAAGGTAAAAAGTGCTATAGAAAGGAGAAAAGTTGCAAACATGCAAACATAATTTTCAGTAATGTTGGCTTCAGAAGGATCACTGGAATATAGTTAACACAGAATTCTTTCTTGGTACTTTGCATTTGGATAAGTCGACTCTAATGACTTGACGAAACAGTTCCCTTCAAATGGTCCCAGAATTATCAAAAAGCAAATCTTGCTCATACTCTTATATTGTATAATTTCATTTCTGCTCTGATGCACATTAAACTAAATTGGTGGCTAAAATCTAGCTAAATGAATTTGATTCGATTAGGAAATGTGTGTGTATGTTCAGGCAAAGGACAGTCTGTGTGGGTGAAAAATGTGTGGTTATTTAAAATGTTCTTTTTTATGGATGACTCAGTTTTGCCACAGCTTCATTGGTGAACTAAATTTTTGTTAATGTGGATCCACCTTCTGAGTTAAATAGGCCTTAATCCTTTGTTGAGAAATCACTCAACTAGTAGACAGTTCGTTCTTTCTGAAGAAAAGTAACATTATAGACTCAAAGGCTGGAGTAACCCAGTATCTTCACATCCTTCCTGTTCCAACTCCATGTGATCCTCTCTTGCTGTTTCTTAACAATGTCACCATCTCCTTTTATTGCTCATCCCAGCCTTGGTTTTCTCATCAGGCTGTAGATGCTAGAGCTAGTTACTGAGTCTTATCTATCCTGGCTTAGTCCTTAGCTGCATTTCAATCCAACTAATTACCTTCCAGATTTTTATTAGAGTTCTAAAACACACAAATAGAAAAATTAAATAGGAAAAAAAATCAAAGTATTTCAGGGGCAGGCAAGTGCTTTTGAGAGGGTCAAAATGTCCCAAGGCAAGCACAAAGGTACAAGGCCATTTCCACGTGACACATGTCTAAGCCAGCAAGCCTGAAGTCAGCAATGGCCAGTGTCACATGTGTACTTGAGCTCTGCCTTCTAGCTTCAGTCATCAGAAGTTCCTCTCTGCTAAGATATATGAGAAGAAATCTTGCATTTCACAGATCATAGAAAATCATTAGATGGATGATGGGCTTAAAAAGCTATCAAGAATTTCTGAGCATTATTTGTAAGTTCAGGTCAAAGAAATACAAGAATCAAGTATCACATTTAGGCTTCTCACTCCCAGAGCTCCCTTGTAGCACCATTCTAGGCATTACAGGCTAGAAGACCCCCAAAGTAGTCAGTACCTCCACTGTCTAGAATTTGCTGAGCGTTTGTTTTTCTGATTATGGTGATTAGTGAACAAAAACTGTTGGAGAAGCAGTGAAGCTGCCTATCTTTAGACTCTTTGCATCACAGCCCAAGACCCACTCAGTTCATAACCAAACAGCTTTGTGGAAGTTCATTGGTAATGTCAGAATTTAAGGAAGTTCAGATAAATTTTTATTCACTAAATATCTAATTTTTTTGCTTTATTTCTCTCCTTGTTTTTATTTTTTTAATGGAGGCATAATTTGTTTTTGCTCCAATTTTATTAATTTTTCAGTCATTTACATAACTGTCTATTTTGGGAGCTATATTTTCACATGCCCAGTTGTGCACATGCTTCACTCATCCTCCACTCAAACTGTCACTCCAATGTTCTACCCATTTTATTTCTCTACCCTCCATTTCCCCTGATAACCAATATATTAAAGGCAGAATCATTTATATACAGTAAAAAACATAGATGAGTTTTAGCGAATGCCATATAGCCCACAATTTAATAAAGATGCATATTCCCATCACTGAAGAAAATTCCCTTTTGCCCCTCAATGCTTTCTCCTCCCCAAGGTAACCACTGTTTTGATTCTTCTTGCCATACATAAGTTATGCCTTTCCTAGAACTATATAAAAATGAATTGACAGCATGAACTCTTCAGTGTCTAATGTCATATAAGTTTTAAGTATCTGAAAAAATCACCTCTTAATTTCCTTATCTGTAAATGAGGGTATGGCTCTATGAGGATAGTGTGTTAATATTCTGAGAGTCCTAAGTTTCTGGGGGACGAGTGGGGAACCCCATAAGTCACCTCTATCGAGAGGGAAGTGAGGAGGAGGCAGAAGAGAGGGGTTTCCTGAGGCCGTTCTCCCCTTCAAACAGAACAGCTGTACTTTTCTATGTCTTTAATTGGGGCTCACTGGAAGCTATCACTTGGGAAAAGGATTCTTTGTAAAAAGAAAAAAAATTAGAGGACCCCAGGTCTAGACGATCCCTACTGATCCCTCTTTCTTGAACATTCTATAAATTACAAATAGTGTTTTCTGATATGAGAGCTGTGGCTGGTGCCCTGGAGAAAGGGCTGGGAGACAGGCAGCCAGACTGGGGCCCCTAGGGAGGGCTGGGCATTGAGCCCTGTAATATTAGCACCGGTTACAATCAGATAGCGCCACCCCACCTGAGGCGCCTAGACAATACGCCAGAGGCCCTGGGCAAGGGGAGGCACAAAGGCAGCATTCACAAGACCCAACTCCACAGCCAGCAAGCATTTCTATAGACTCCACTAGACCTTGGCCAAGGCTGAATGTCACCTTACAGCCAGAAAGCCATTTTTTCACGGTTAACTTTTAAACGGCTAAAAATAATAAACACAGAAGGGAAAGTGCTGACACAACCTTAACTGCAGAGACAAAAGGAAAGTGTTGTTGCAAAAATGTAAACAAACTGGATTCCTAACTAAAACTCAGGGTTGCAAACAGGCCGCTAGATGTTAGCAAACTTCTGGGATGCAAGGAGGGACAGCCAGTGAAGAATGCAGAGTTTTACTACACAGGTGCTCACAGCCTACCTGGCTTGCTCTCCCCATGGCTCATCTAATTATTATGCCTTTTTGTGGCACTAAAGGAAGACGGGCTGGAGAGGGGGCTGATGGATCTTTACCCAGCACAAGTTTTCTACAGACAAATGAAAAATGGACTCCATTCTTACCCTATCTTATTATTGATCTTCTTCCCCAAATGAATGTGGAACATTCCTTTTCTTCATTATATATTTTAGCTTATTTTAATTTCTCTTGAATACCTGCAGAGTTCAAAACCTATTGCTAAACTGTAACGGCAGTAACACCACACTCTAGAAGATAATTCTCATAATGCTCAAAAATACAATCAGAAAGATAGCAAGTTTGCAAACAGCCAAGTCAAACTTGACATCTGACCTTCTGATCCATTCAGTCACGTGTGGAACTTGGCACCCATGCAGGACGGCCAATGGGAGGGAAATTGCAGATCTGGAAAAAAGGAAACACAAAAAGATTAAATAGAAGTGCATAAAAATGCTTTTTAAAAAAAGTTTCCTAACATTTGCTTAATCTGCAGTCACTCTTCTTTCTGTGTTTAAATAGGGTCTGGTTTCAGAGCTGTCTCTGATTTTTGAATACATGCAAATAGACTTAGATAAAATCTCATTCTAAAGGGGAGATGGCTTCAGAAAGGGGTTTTAACACAAGAGCTGTAAGAACATGTTGTAGGCATAACAACAACATCTGTGGATCCCAAAGACCTGCTTCTTGATGGACAGGACTCAGGAATTTTGGAGTCCCAATCTGGGAAAGCGACTGAAAAGCAGGCGTGAACCTCAAACAACCTCTAGAGTTTGTGCTAAAGAGGAGTCCAGCTAGGGATCTCAGAGCAAGGTCCTGAGACCCTATCTCAAGGGGTGAGGCACTGCATGAAGAGCAGGACAGGTAATTTATTAGAGTTTGCATTCGACAGGAAGCTGTGGAGCAGTGTACATTATGTCAAATGTACTTATACTGGTGACATTTCTCACAGGTATAAACAAGACAAGAGAGGTGGCCAGACTGTGGCATCTGCTGGAACAGCTGACCACGTCTCCAAGCGTCTGTCTGCACAGCACACAAGATGCTGCATGTGAACTGTGCTCCACAATTGCTGTTGTGGGAAATTTAGGAATTGTGGGAAAACAGAAGTTACTGGAACAAATGTCTGATTTTCTGCTACCCATAACAAATATTGATAATACTTTGTCATATTTGCTCTTTTTTTTAATTAAAAGGAAAATATAGCATAAGTATAATCTCCTAGACAACCCCACTCCAAGGCAGACCATGCATTTTTTGTATCTTTGCAGTTTTTTTTAAGGTTTTATTTATTTATACATGCAAGAGCTGGGGTACAGGTCAAAGGTGATGGGGTGAGAGGATTCACCAGAGACAGAATGCAGAGCAGAACAGAAGACTGAAATACACTGTTGAGGGGCACAGTGGGCTAGGCAGGAGAAGTCTGCTGCACCATGTGGGTCCCCTCCCTGACTGGGGATTGAACTTGTGCTGCAGTGGCTGTTGAAGCCCCATAGTGTAGCACTCAACTCTCTTTGCCACCAGAGAAACCCCTTAGTTCACTTTTTAAAAAACACTTTTGTATAATATGTGTATCTAGGCAATGAATGGTGTTTGTGTTTTTAATTACCTATATGATATGAATCTTGGTTTGATTCTCTTGATGTATCTTGTCTACAATTTTGACTCAACATTATGCATGTGAGAGCTATGTTGATTGGTAACAGCTCATTCTCTAATTCAACTGCCATATTGAATAAATCTATGCTCAGTCATTGTCTTTTCACCTAACACCAACGTTTATGGCACCATAAAAGCACTTGTTATATCATTAAAGTGATTGTTGCTTGCGTGTGGGTGTGCATACATGTGTATGTGTGAATTTTCTCTGCTATTCATGCTGAGTTCAAGATGCTGCTTTGCTGTGTGTTAATTGTGGCTCATCTATATTATGATTCCAAGCAGAATAGACACTGAGGGTGGAAAAGACAAAAAATAGTTGTCAATAATGGATCTGTAGGTTACTGATTTTCCCTCCTCTTAAAACAACATTAAGGAAGACTTTGGATTATATTTACCTATTTTTCTCCAAAGTTTCTTTTACTACTCTCATAATAAATCTATGAATCCCAAAATATCAACATCATCTCATTGTTTCCTAGACGATCAGAAACTGATATTATAAGACTGAGGCCCAAGCAGATGCAAAGCCTACCATGCCAAGCCCAGAAAACAGCATGTATTTGTAACTGTGGTTATGTCTTTATGGCAAATATGACTCAATATATACCAGCATCCCTGGCACTAACATCTCTATGTGAGCACAATTTACTTTTTGAGAGTTTAATCTCACTTAGACTTTAAAGAATAGATATGAGCTTGGCTCAATGAAATCCTAAAAATTCTTAAATAATGATAGTAAGTGTTTTTATGTATACATTCATTAAAATTATTTTATGGGGTGACTTTTGCTAAGTACCCTAATTTCAGTAATTTACTTCTTATAGTGATCATATTAGGTGGACAGTATTAATAACCTAGTTTTTCAGGTGAGGAAAGGCGGGGCAGAGAAAGGTTTACAATTTTGCCCAAGTCAAATAGTGATTCAGAGGCTAGCCAGGACTTTTGTCCAGGCATATGATGTTATGGATCTCACCCTGAATTTCTAAGAGTAGGCTTAGGTATTAAAGATTAAAACCATAGAGAAGAAAATAGAAAAACAGTGTGCCTGAGGTGGCTTCCAAATTTTTCTACAATACTACCAGAGAGTATCTCTTTTGTGGTATGCCTCAATCCAAGAACAAACATCCAGCGAAAGTGCTCCCAGCAGACAAATTCAAAGCGATTTCCTAGGGATGAAGGAAATTTGAAGGAGCAAGGTCAAGCCGCAGACAGTTCCAACTTAAATATGCCCATTTTAAATTCTTCTTCTCTTTAGAAAACAGGGGAACTGTGAATAGCTCATGGCTCAGAGGCATCTGCCCAGTTTTGTTTATACGAGATTCAAAGCAAAAATGAGAATCACTCCCTGGGACAACTTTAGCCCTGAATGTGTGTTTTTAACACATTTTTAATTGGGGCACAAATATATTAACAGTGTGGTTATTTTGTCCTTTCAAAAGAATCTGTTTTGTAACTGATTCATATTTATATTTGGAATACATTTATTTTAGGGCATGAAACAGCTCATTTTGTTAAACCATCTGACCTGAAGTGAGGTTGGCATACATTCCCATGACTGCTTCCAATTAATGCAAATTGTAGGTTAAAGGATAAATCAAGCCACTTTAACTTGGTTTACTAATATATTATTTATAAACAACACTTGGTCTACTTTTTTTCCACCAGTGGTAACTATGCACAAATGAACTGTATAAAACAAACTAGAAAATACTTAATGTATGTTATAAAGTTTTAATTTTGAAAGGTTAATATTATGGCAAAAGTGTTATCTACCTACCTATCTATCATTTAAATATTTATCTCTTTAGTTTCAGGTCTCCCATTGAATTCTTTTAGAACCTGAGAGAGACTGATTGCATTGTATTAAACGTTTACATTTTTCACCCCTCTCTGTATCTACCCTTTTGTAAAATTGTAGTTCCTCTCATGAGTTTATTTCCCTTTCTTTTTCAAGTGGAGGAACAACTCATGTTTCTAAGATACCGTAATGATTTACTAAATTGAAAAGTTCCAAGATAAACACATATATCACCACTGCCCTCCACCCAAGTTCATCACAGATATCATTAATCAAATACAATCAAATACAACCATTCCTTACTGCTTTGCTTATTGCTAACACAATCTCCAACTTCTATATAGCACCCCAGATAGCCACTACATTTTCTAGAGCAACTGTTTTTTTCTCATTATATTTATTTAATTGTATTTGACAACATTTGTAGTCCCCAAGGAGTTCCCACCATCGTTTCACCCGTGCACCATCACCTCAGATAGAGCAACTATTTTTATTTGTTGGCTTTTCTTTGGGTTCATTAGGGTTAAGTTTAAATGAGTGAATATATTTGATGAAACTGTATTATATATTAATATGATTTGTATATATGTATTTAATTGCATATTTCCTAATGTGGGACTCTGACTTATATGCAATTGGGATGCTAGTTAGAGTTTACTCAAGATCATGAATCCACTAAATGTTAACACAAAAGAAATTAACAAAGCTTTAGATTTAATTGAATTGGGAAGGGGGAGTGAACTGGAGAGATGAAAACTTATTCTATTGTTATCAGTTCATCATAGTAAGGTTTTAAAATTAGCTCCAGTTATCATAAGCAACCACTAGTGTATTGACTGTTTAGTTCTTAATTGTAACCACAGGCCAATGTGTATATGGAATTATACCTGTTATAATCATGTATAATACAGGAAGTTATTTTCCTGTCAAAGCATGGTGACTTTGGGGTTGGTTTTTGAATGCCACTATGATGTTTTTCTAATTTTGGGATGTTTTCCATATGACATTTGAAAAGTGTGGTCTTTTTCATAATTACTTTCTATATAGGACCACAATAATGACAGTTTCAGAAAAGCTAAACATTTTTTTTTCTGTTTGAAGTCTTGATCAGCAAGAAAATAATTACTGTCTATATCAATATGAAGACTTTCTCACTTTAACTCCGTATCACAAAGTTTGGCTTACTCAATGGGACTCAAACAACTATTTTTTGAAAATTGCACAGAATAAAACATAGGCAAACACTCATGACATTGATTTCATGGATGTATTTGGGGACTTGACTACAATGACAAGGGAAACAAAATCAAAAACCAAATGAGACTACATCACTCTAAATAGCTTCTGCAAAGTGAAAGAAACTATCATTAAAATTGAAGACAACCTACTGAATGGAAGAAAATAGTTGTACATCATATTTGACAAGGAGCTATTATTCAAGACCTACAAAGAACTCATACAACTTAACATCACGGAACCAATAAAAAATGAGCAGAAGAGCTTCTCCAAAGAAAACATATAGGCGACCAATAGGAATATGAAAAAATGTTTGTTATCTTTTATCATCCAGTAAATGCAAATCAAAACCACCTGTGAGAATGACCCATGACAAATGTTGGTGAGGATGTGGAGGAAAAGAAACCTTAATACACTCTTGGTGGGAATGTAGACTTGTCCAGATCCTATTGAAAAGAGAATGGAGGTTTCTCAAGACATTAAAAATAGATGGACCATAGGCCCCAGCAATTCTATTCCTAAGTATATACCTGAAGAACACAGTATTAATTCCAAGGGGAAATATGCACTTTTATGTTCGTTGCAACACCAGTTACAATAGCAAAGTTATGGAAACAACCTAAATGCCCAATGACAGATGCATGGATTAAGAAGATGTGGTATGTATATAATGGAACACTACTCAGCTATTAAAAAAAGATGAATTCTTGCTATTTGTAACATTATGGATGGAAGGGGATTATGCTAAGTGAAATAATCCAGAAGGAGGAGATGGTGTTTTTGCTCAGATGTGGTATATAGTGAAACAAAACAAAGAACATACAAAATCAAACAAAAAACAAATTTTAGAAATCTGACTATAAAATTGAGTCTACCAGAGGAAGAGGGGGAAAAGAGGAGAACAAAGGGAGGAGGTGACCCAGTGGACTATGGTGGAAGATTATGGGTACACTGATGTGGTGTGGTGTAGTGTGGGAACAGACACAACTTGAAAAGTGTGATCCTCAATAAACAAAAATTACCAGAAAGTGAAAATAAAAAGCCATTGCTAATGAAAAAAAAAAAAAGCCTAGTAGTAATTATTTCACCATGATCCACACAAAAAGTGTCTGTTACTTTATAGCACATATACATTTTCTTTAGGTTTGTGTTTGTACATCTACCTAAAACAAAACTTCCATAAAATAAGTCTTACTTAGATAGTGCCTGTGCATATTTTCTCTTCTACTAAGCTCGGTCTTATTCTATTTTTTATATACAATTTCATTAAAGAAAAGTTAGTAATGACCTGCCAAATTGACTTCATTACTCACTAATAGGGCCAAGCCCACAGTTTATAAAACATGACAGTAGCAAAATGACTAAAGCACTCTGACTTTATTCACCAATGTAAACATATCCACAAAAGATCAATCTGAGCAACTTAGCAGGAGAAAAAAAATCTCTTGGCTTTCTCCCTAGTATCTTGGATGAAGCCATAGTTTGCTGAGCCAACTTTTGTACTTCGTGGTTGACAATGACTGAAAACTGAAAGGCAGAGATCAAATCCTCACTCTCCTTCTCAACACATCTCTTCCGCTGGGTAATTTATACTGTGCAAGTATCAAGCTATTCAATTTTGCTGTCATTTACTGTTCTTTTTCCAACAGCAATGGAAACACAGGATCTGCTTACTGTCTCTCTTTGGTAGAATTAGATTATTCTCCCTCCTGCCCCTTTCAACAAAGATGGCATTCATGACTCCTAGGAGCCACCCCGGAGGAATCTCCAAACAAAGCATGGCGAAGAAATAACTACCCATGAAGGCACAACAGCAGATTCTGGATGTGGAGGCCATGAGTGCAGATGACATATCAGAACAAACTCTTTAATGACCTAGTGAACACAACTGAAATTGGAGCAACAGAACAGTAAAAACAAACCATAAAAGTAAAAAAATAAAATAAAATAAAGACCAAGACCCAAACACACAATAAAAGATTATATATTTCCAAATTGGTAGCTACTAACCTCAGTGGTACATACCAAAACAAAAAGGAAAGGCTATTAATTAAAACATTTAAATCTATTTTCTTTTCTAAAAGGAAAAAAATAAACAGCTACTATAAAATCATTATATCAGAGATCCTTTTGTGGCATCTTGCCATTACTCTGGCACTGGAATATTCTTTATTTTATGTGACTCCTTTGATGCCCATCTATTTACTATGAACCCTGCTCCAGGCCCTCCCTATCAAACTAGTAAACAATTAGCAAGTGCATCAAAAGCTTGAAGCTTTCATGTTCTTTTATTTAGCATTTCTACTTTATTTACATTAAATAAATGATTATGGTTAAACAAAAAGTTTAGTGACAAAGATGGCCTTATGATATTATCTATAGTGGTAAAAGACTCAAAAGATAAAACATTAGTTGCTAAAAATGGTCATCTTTTGATGGCTGGGTTATTGGTGATTTAAATTTTATTCTGTATAATCTTAGCTATGTTTTCCAAAAAAAAAATAAGACAAAAGGGTTAAAAAATAACAAATCTGTGCTTGATACTGAGACACTGCCAAATCTCCTGGTAGAAGATTTTCACCAGCTGACAGATAAACATTTTTGATTATGCCTTGAGATACACATTTACGGACATCTTGTGCCTGCCTCAGGTTCCTCAATGGGAAAATGGGGACAATAATAATGCCTAATTTGCAGAGTTCTGATGAGAATTAAATAAATTAGATATCAAATTGTGTAAAGTGCTTAGGATAGTACATGAACACATAAAAATGGTATGTGTTAGCAGTTACTATGTTATGTTATTTTCCTAGTGTTGTTATTTCACTGTTCCAGGAAATTGGAAGATATTTGCCTAGTTCTGTGCTGAACCCAGTACTAAGACCCAAGAAAAGATGGCTTTGTTCAAAAAGCCTCCAAAATTATGTTCTGCACTTTCAGAATCAAAATGGGGCATTATGAAACTTTTGAGGGAATGAATATAGTCATTAGATTGATCATGGTGATATTTAACAGTGTATACATAAATAAAACTATCAAATTATACATTTTAAATATATCAGTTTATTTTATGTCAAGGAGGCCTCAAAAAGCTGTTTAAAAAATGAAGATGAAATAAAGGCTTTTTTCAGACAAACAATCCTAAGAGAATTTCCACCAGCAGATAAAGCCAAGAAGAAGATTAAAGAATGTGTTTCAGCAGAAGGAAAAATTTCCCAGAAGAAAACTTGAAAATGGACAAAGGAATAAGGAGCAACAGAAACACAGTAAATCTAACTGAGTATTACAGTTTAAAACAATAACTGTTATATGTCTTACAGTTTTATGAGGCTAGCTTAGCTTTGATCCCATAACTAAATTAAAACATTACAAGAAAAAAAAAATACACACTAATACCCTGTATGAATTTAGGAGAAAAAGAGAAAACAAGATACTAGTAAGTGGAATTCTAAGATACACTTTTTTATTTTTATTTTTTTTTCGGGAAAAAAATCAAATATTAATTACTGTATTTTGAACAGTCATTTATTTTTTCTTTTCTTTTTTAAATTTTTTATTATATTTAATTGTATTTAATATCGTTTGTATTCCCCGGGGGGTTCCCACCACCATTTTCATCCATGCACCATCACCTCAGTCCCTTTAAGATACACTTTTTTAAATAGAGAAGCTTACTCACAGGTCCTGCAGGGAGTAAGTGGCAGGACTGGGGGGGTCAAGCAGGGAGATCAGGGCAGAGTGCAGAGAATGAGTCTTTTATTAGGGTCCATAGGCAGAGTGCTTTGGGGTTCCCAGATTAAAACTGGATTGATCAATTCAAACCAAAAATGAAAGGGGTTTTGATAAATTACATGAGGTCTTATCTAAGGGGTATAAAGGTGAAGGCTCTGGGAGGCAGAAGATTCTGTTTAATTGCAAGGGATGTTGGGGAAGTCATATGAGGAACTTACTCTTGCTTGTGATTCTGTGGATTGCAATCTAAATCCTGAGCTACGTTTAAAAGGATAACACATTATGAGCAAGAGGGATTTGTTCTCGAAATATAAAATTGGTTTAATATGGAAAATTAATCAGTGTAAAGCATCCTATTAACATAAAAATGGAAAAATGATTGCCTCAATGGATGAAGGAAAACATTTGGTATCACTCAAATTTATTTATGATAAAAATCCTTAGCAAACTAAAACTGGAAGGAAACTTTCTCAATTTGACAAAGCCTTATTAAAAAAAATCTTAATGATAAATATTAAAAGCTTCCCTCTTAGATCAAGAATTCCTTCTAGGGCCTCCCTGGTGGCGCAGTGGGTTAAGCAACACACTATGAAGCAGACCGCAGCCACTGCAGCACGAGTTCGATCCCTGCCGCCGGCCAGAGAGGG
>JAGFMF010011681.1:8121498-8182875 GCA_019455555.1 Galemys pyrenaicus
TCTACCTGTTCTGCTCCCCGCTCTCTGTGGTGAATCCTCTCACCCCCCCACACCTCTGACCTGTACCCCAGTGCTTGTGTGCATAAATAAATAAATCTTAAAAAAAAAAAAAGAATTCCTTCTATAATTATCTCTATTCAAATTTATACTAGGGGACATGGATGCTGCAATAAGGAAAACAAAAGACTGAACAAAAAAAAAAGGAAAGAGTAAAACCATGAATATCTTCTGACATCATAAATGTATATGAGAAGAAACAAAATAATCTATAGATAAATGTTAAAACTAAGTAACACATTTAGGAAATTGTAATGCTCTTATTAACATAAAAAGATCAAATACCTAAAAATAAATTGAATGAAAAGACACACTAGAGTCTATATGGAAAACTACTACATCTTATTGAAAATAAAGAAGGTAGAGATACGTTATTATCAGCTGACTCACATGATAGAAAAACTCATATTAAAGTTGTCAATTCTACTCAAAACATCATATTCAATATAATTCCTATCAAATAAGTATTTTTTTTAGTGGAAGTGAGTAAATTAATTCTAAAATTTATGTGGAGAAGCAATGAGTCAAGAATGAACAAAGCATTATTGAAGAACATCAGAGGCTCAACACCACAGGTTACAGGATAGTAAATCTGTATTAATGAATACAGAATGCCATTGACACAGGATTGACAAATAGATCAAAAGAACTCAAAAGAGAGTTCAGAAACAGACCCACCCAGACACTATTATTAATCATTAAAGGTGGCATGGCATTGCATTGTAAAAAGCGTTATTATTTTGAATAATGGTGATGGGTCAACGTCACACAAGATAGAAAAATCAATTCCAGATGATTGTTGTTCTAAGTAGAAAAAACAGGTAAAAGTTGTAGTGATTTTCTGGTAAGCAAAGCTTTTTTTCTTTTTCATATTCAACTCAGTTTAAAGCACAATTTTCTTAAGCAGGACATAAAGCTTTAAAAGTGGAGAATGGAAATGAATAAAAAAATAAAAAAGAAAATGAATAGCAGTGAAAAAAATTAGACTATATTAAAGTCAATTTCTGTTCATCATTATGAGATAGAAAAGTGCAAAACAATATTTGTGATACATATGGTTGACCCAGAAATAATATTCAGAATATATAGAGAATTCCAGAAGTCAATAAGAAAAGGACAAGTTACCTTTACAAAAATTGGCCAAAAGAGTTGCATATCCTTACAGGAATGGATCTTTAAATGCAGAGTGTAGAAAAGTGCTCAACTTCATTATCAGGGAAATGCAAATTAAAAGCACAAGGAGATATTTACACCATGGAGCAGATGATTAAGGTAAAAAATACTAGACCTCCCTGGTGTCGTAGCGGGTTGAGCGCCACACTGTGAAGCATCCAGGGCACAGCAGTGTGGGTTCGATCCCTGGCCAGGGAGGGGAGCCACGCGGCGCAGCAGACATCTCCTGCCTGGCCCGCTGCTCCCTTCAGCAGTGTATTTCAGTGGATCTGCCTGTTCTGCTCCCCACTCTGTCTCTGGTGAGTCCTCTCACCTCCCGTGTCTCTGGCCCGTGGCCCAGCTCTTGTATGCATAAATAAATAAATCTTTAAAAAAAAAAAGGTAAAAAATACTGCCTATACCTAGTGTCTGAGAGGAAACAGTAATTGGTGGAGTAAAATCACTCTGTTCTGATATCTCTTGAAGATGGTATATATGTGTGTATATATTTATATATTATATATACTGTATATAACATATAGTTAAATAATATTTATATAATATATAAATATATACATTATATATTATATCATTCATAATATATAAAAATTAACCTGCAATTTCATCCAGAAATGCTTACATGCACATGTTCACCAAAAGTCCCATACAAATATATCCATAGCTAAATTCTTCACAGTTGCTAATAACTGGGATATTCAAATAATGATCATAGTAGAATGAATGAAAAGTGGTAATACAGTCATATAATGGACTAGAAATCAAAATGATGGCTAGACTCACAAACATATTAATGAGCAAAATAAGTCACACACCAGAAAGTACAATCTACATGAAATTTTCATATTCATATTAAAATGAAACAAAATGAACCTCCAGATTATCAGAACATAGGATAATTCAGTCTCAACTGGGGAGGAGCTGAATGGTGCTCTAGGAGATCTGCTTTCTGTCAATGTTCTTCTCTTGATCTAAATGGAGGTTACATGAGTGTATATACTTTTTGAAAATTTATCAAGCTGTGTGTTAAAGACTTGTATACTTTGTTGCAACATATTAATAATCCATGACTACCATTTTTAATGGGATGGTGCATGTGTTTCATTCTATAGTTTAGTAAAATGTATGTATGTAAGTTTTGCTTAAAAAATAAGAATACTTTACAAAAAATTAAATGTTTTTCCTACTTAGCATTCACAATAACACAGATATATATGATAATGAAGTTGACAGCCCCTAAAACACACATCAGGGTAAATTTCAGACATCTTGTCACACATAGAGCTTATGCTGTCACTCTCTGTGGAGTGGAGGAAGTTAAGAGGCTGAGAAAAACACTTAAGTTGCCAGGTTTTTCTGTAGATATTGTTTATAATGTTATTTATTTTCCTCTTTGTGAAGACAGAAGTATTTTTCTTGTGTATAATTTTAGGAGATGAGCAACAAAAGTTGCTCATTTCCCTCCCATTGCTTTCTAGAATATTGACCCTTAAATTTACATATATGAGTCAACAGATTTCAAGTTTTCTTTTACTATTTCCACATAAGGAAATGCATTTTGTATCATGATTCAATATACAAACAAACACATTAATTTGAAGCATTTCACTAAATAATAGCACTGTTTTTTCAATGCCCTTTGATAGTTTCTAGTCTATTCTGTCTTAGCCTTCATATCCTATTCCATTAGAAATGGCGGTCACTCACTAAAATGGTTTCATGGACCATTAATGCGTTGTAAACAAGTTCGAACAATATTGTCTTTGAGAGATACTGGCAAGTATGAGACCCTCAACAGAAAGTTACCAATTGAATAAAGGTATATATTTTGTGTATTAGCCTAATTTCCAGTTCGCTACTGTACTTGTTCTCCTTTACCTACTTACTTCCACCCCAACTCCCACCTCCAATTTATGTTAACTGTGGCTAGTGTATGTATCCTTATAAGGATACACAAGGATACATGTCAAAATATTTTCCAGAACAAGTCCTTAAAAAATGTTTCCAGAGTTACTCTGCATTCTGTCAGGGCAGAGCCAGGAGGAAAAAGTTTTCCCCAAATGTCCCGTCACACTTCCTGCCACCGGAAGTTCCATACCTATAAGAGAGGCACTTCCTGTCCACCCACCAGCTCCAGTGCACACAGGAGCAGAGCAGATGGCTACTGTGACTTAGTGACACGAGCTCACTGCTACCCTTACAGGGAGCCATATATATTCTTATTTTTCATTAAGTTCTCTTGCATTTCCGACAGCTGGGAGAGAGAGCGCCAGCTCATTCTGAGAAACAAAAAGACACTTTTTAAAAGAGGAACAAAAGATCCTGCAACTGACAATGAAGAATGGTGTGAGAACTATGTGCATCACTGTGATAAAGGAGTTCTGGGTCTTGAGTTTCCTTTATCTCTCTTTTCATGGTGTAAAGACATTCTCAGGTCATTGAAGTTGTTTTTGCAGAAGAGCTAGCAAACATGTTGGAAGAACTAGACCAGACATGTGAGTATAACATTATCTTTCTAACACAGAAACAAATTTCATTAAAACTTTTATTTTAAAAGGTTATCCTGTCAACTAAGTTTCCCTACTAAAGGGCCTTGGCTCACTTTTGGGCAATTTGCCTACTTGGCTGATCATCCACACCCAAAGAAGGGAAATATGTTTTGGACCAAGCACTGTGGTCCAGTTTGGTAATGCTTGTGAGGACAAGATTTTGGTTTAAGGAAATGACGTTAATGTGACCGATCATTTCCTTAACAAAAAGTCTGACAGGTGTCCAAGGAATTTAACAGGGCTGACATGGATCACTTCTCTAGGAAAGGGATCCTGAACTTTGTTTCTGTTTTAGCTCCAGGAGAACATAGGAGCTCTAAGGAAATAACCAAAAATGCACAAGATTTACATAGAGACTTCTAAAAAGTATTTGCCTTAATAGTGTGAAATAAGAAGCACCCTATAAATTCTAAACTTTATTCTTATCTTTTTTTTCTTCAAAGTTTCCATTATAGGTATAGATAGCTTTGACAACCAAATAAATAAAAGCTATTGTGAGTAATCTAATAATGCATTTCTTCATGAATTCTAATTTATTCATTCATTAATTCATAAACTATATTTTCTCTTTTATGATAACTTCAGTAGAAAAATTTTAACCTATCAAGGAGAACAGAAAAACTGGATATATCAGTGAATATGGAAAGTAAAAGTAATATGTGGATTCTTCTAGACATATTTGTACGAAGGAAAACCTCATTAAAAAGACCAACTTAAAAAAAAACTCAACTTGTATATATATATTTTTTCCTGTGGGTTATCTGTACTAATTTTAAATTGTAGTCTATAAATAACATTAGAAGTTTGGATGGTCTTGCTGAAAACCCATTTGTTAATGCACATTTACACACAATCAAGACTTCCCTTGGCTACTTTCCCAATCCTACTGCAACTAATGTCACCAAGCTGGTTATAGGTAAAAGAGAGCAATAATGTCTACAGCTATTTGAAAAGGAAAATGAATACATTAAAAAAAATGATCTAGGACCACAGGATAATCACAATTTAGCAGGCATAGCGGTACACATGCTAAAGCATCTTCATTTTTCAAGTGGTTTTTAATGATTTTGTCACTCTCCTGATCTGTATCAGTAAGTTTTCTATACTACCAAAGGTCCATCCATACTGACAGATGTAGGGAGGAAAAGACTGGTTAATTTGTGTTGTCATTTACTTATCTGATTTTTATGTACTTGACAGATAATGCCATATGGTAAAAAAGAAAAAAAAAACTCCAATAAAAACCTTGTTAAGAACAATCCACTTAGTCAATTAAGAAGTTTGCCTTTCCATCTCTTCATTTAAATAAAACACCATCTAATGAAGAAGGTCCACATAACAATTTGTAGTTATCGAGATAATGACAACAAAGCCATTTCAATTTCTTGTTAAGTTCTGCTAATTCCCTTTACATCATCTCAGTAAGGTGGACAGGTACTCCAACCACAATATCTCAGGCTTATGTCCTGCTCTTAATTAAAGTTTCTAAATAAAGAGCTTTAAAGGAACTTCAGATGTTATTGCAAATTGGATAGAAACACATTTACTTTGGAAAAACAGGTGGAGCAGAGGAAGCTACCCATGGGTTTTCTTTCTATAACAGGTAAACAGTTTCTTTCTATAACAGGTAAACAGTTTCAAATTCCTAGAACATTCTCCAGTCCTGAGTGCTAAGTCTTTTGCTGCTGATTGTGGAACTGACATTTGGGCCACTGAGAACACCTGAGGGTGGGAGGAAACGACAAGGAATGGAAGGGCTGAGGGAGTTAAATTGTGTTCTACCTGAGCTTCTGCTCTCAAAAAAAGGATTACAGGGGCCTCCCTGGTGGTGCAGTGGGTTAAGCAATGCACTGTGAAGCAAACCACAGCCACTACAGCACAAGTTCTATCCCTCCTGCCAACCGGGGAGGGGACCCACTTGGCCTAGCAGACCTCTCCTGTCTTGCCCACTGTTCCCCTTAGCAGTGTGTTTCAGTCAGTCTGCCTGTTCTGCTTCCCACTTTGTCTCTGGTGGATCCTCTCACCTACCTGGACTCTGGCCTGTATGTATAAATAAAGAGCTACCCAAAAAAAAAGGATTACAGAGTCAAAAGTGAAGGAAGCCAAAAGTCCAGGTTAAAGATCTTGGTTTTGAAACAAGATTACAAATCCCCTAAGGCTTTGAAGACTTTTCTGGCCATACACCCTCCCATGTGTCCACCTCAGGTAGCTCCAAACCTTGTTGTAGAATCTCTGATTGGTTATCAGAGATTCTTGAAGAAGATGACAAAGAGCTCCAACTCTAAGGGCAAAGGACTTCTCCATGAGTCCACACTGATATAAAGAAATATGTAAGTAAATAAATAGGAGGGAGGTGCAAATTCTTCCTCAGCGTAGAAAGTCAACCAAGACGACAGTAGCAACTTTCACAGGGAATACCTGGCAGACAGCATCTTAACTAAATGATCACAAATAACATCCCCAGTAATGGGATAAAGTGACACCATGTATTCTGATGTGATACACTGGGGTCATAGACTACTACTGTGCTCTTCCTTTCAAAAATGCATCAGGTAAGTCTAATACTGAGGACATATCAGAAATGCAAACAGAGACACATGGCACAAAATAATTGGCTTACATCCTCCCCAAATGTTATGGTCAAGAAACATAAAACAAGGCTGGAGAATTGTTTCAGAATAAAGGAGACAAGGCAACCAAGTCTAACATATCGCAAATGGATCCTAATAGGGAAAATGTTGTGATCACTGATATTATTGGACAAATGATAAAATTTCAATACAGAATGTCCACTAGATAGCATCATATCAATGTTGAACTTTCTGGGATCGATAACTATACTGTCATTATGTAAGAATAGTGCTTGTTCATTGGAAGCAAGTGCTGAAGAATTCAAGAGTAAGGGCAAAAAGGACAGCAAGGTACAGAACAGAGATTTAATGGTACAGAAACACCATTCACTCTACCATGGTGTTTCTAAGATGCTGCAATAATAAACCATTACTTGAGATAGCTCACTTGGTAGTGAGCATATCTTCTATTTTGTGTGCTTGTTTACCATCTTATTTATACAAGTCCTTTGTCCCCAACTTGAATATATTTTATAGACTAGCTCTCTTTCCAGGGTAGTTTCCTAAACCCAATATACAGTAGGCAAACATTTGCTGCTATCATGTTGTTGCAAATGGTGCTTTAATTGGTCTACTGTAGGGCTTGGGCATCAGTGTTTTTAAGAAAAGACTTCATGTAATTCTTTTGTGCAGTTAAGGTTGAACACCACTGGGTTGTTGCCTACAGCTCCAGCTGACGGTTGCTATGGAGAAATTTGGGTGGAGGAGTGCCAAATGTTCTAATTTCTGAAGAAAAATCTTAAAACTCAGATTTTTATAATACATGTTGTCAACAAAGTTAGATATTTTAAAAGGCAGTGTGCAAGTAAAGGAAACCAGGTCTGCAAGCTGTGTGTGTGTGTGTGTGTGTGTAGGTGTACCCATTATGGGATATAGGTAGTTAAACAGATTTAAGGTCATTCACTTATGGATCTGTGACCCTTTCAATGTCTGATTACTAAAATGCTACCACTTCTGCTGCCCTTAAAAACATGCCATGATCATTGCATGACCATCCCAGGTTAACAGAGTCTCTGTAACATTTCTGTCAAGATATATAATACACAGCACAAATTAGACATTATCCAGTCTCAGAGAACAATAACCTGTGAGTTTTGTGTTGTATGTTGTGTCAAGATGTGCAAACAGGACTAGGGAACATGGACACAAAGAAAGGGCAAGAAGCATTTTGAAGTTCTGAAGAGAAATGCATGGATTAAGAATGAGGTACTGTCATGATTTTCACACCATGGAAAGGAGACCCAAGAAGAAAAGCTAAGATCAGAAACCAAGGTTTGTAC
This sequence comes from Galemys pyrenaicus, assembly GCA_019455555.1. Taxonomy (NCBI): domain Eukaryota; kingdom Metazoa; phylum Chordata; class Mammalia; order Eulipotyphla; family Talpidae; genus Galemys; species Galemys pyrenaicus. The sequence goes on from JAGFMF010011681.1 coordinate 8,129,185, forward strand.
AAGAGATATCAGAGCCAGGAGAGAAGTTTTCCATCTTGTTTGTGCACAACAATTCCTGCTTATGTCTGGACTTGTTTGCCTTGCCTAATAAACAGTGAAGAGAAAGTTACAGTGTCGGGGTGGAAGGACTGGGGACTTGGGTCACACAGATGAAGATAGGTTGAATGGCAGGCCTAAGGTGTGAAATTTGCTAGCATCAGTTCCTCTTCTTGATTTAACTTGGATGCAAGATGATAGAGGGCCCCAAATAAAAGATGGCACATGTCCTTCCATTTGTCTATGGTGACTAAGGAGACAGAATATCAACATCAAAATAAATCGTGCTGCTGCTGCTGCTGCTGATACCATCATCAATAAAAGCAGTTATCAATTATCAAATGCACATGGCAGATCAGGCGCTATGCTAAACATCTAACATATTATATCCCATTTATTCTCAGTACACTGATTCTTTCAAAAAGGAAATCAAACTTTTCTCACCTCTTCTTAAAACCATCAATTTTTCTGACTACTCAGTGTAAGAGACAAAGTCACTTCCATAGCCTGCAAAGTCCTACATCCTTTTGCTGTCCCCTTCCCTCTCATGCTCATTATCTCTCAAATGTCCCCTCTAGTCTCAAGAAACTTCTGAAGTTCTTCAAACATAAAGACTTTGCACTATGGCTCTTAGGTTGGAATCTCTCTTCTCCCAATAAATACCACAATCATTATGGCTGTTACCTTGTCAGTGAACCCATCTTGAACTAATTGTTTTGAAATTGCATCTCCCACTTCTACTTTACATACTTCCCCTTCCTATTATACTCTCCTAACATTCAATATTTTACTAATTGATTCATTTTTTTGTTGTTGCTAGATTATTAGCTTCCACTAGATTATTAGCTTCATGAAAGCAGAGATTTCTTCTATTTTTTTCATTATAGTATTCCCAGTGCCTAAAAAAATGCCAGGTATGTAGCTGGCACTCAAGACATAATTTTTAGGATAAAAAAAGTGAATGAATTTAGTTCCCCACAAAAATCCTGAAATATAAGTTCTGTGATTGTCCTGGTTTAACTATGTTTGAGTATGAAGTTTAAAGGTTGCATTCACCCATGATTATGAGTGAGGAACTACGAGGGTAAAAACAGACCAGGATCATTTGACACCAAAGCTCATAACAATTAATGACCTACTCTGTTGCCATTTTAAAACTTTTGGATATTTCTAAGGAAATGACAGAAACAATAATTAAAATTTGGAAGTTATGTTTGAAACCTGCATGATGTTAAATGTAATGCTATTTCAGTAAAAAAAAATATTTTAAAATTTGTAAGCAGAGCTACATTAGATGCAGTTGGGATTAGGGAAATTACTGGAGCCAGTAAGAAAGTCAACAAAACACCAAAATTAACTGTTTTTGTTTCTTGTTGTTAGGATAATTCTTAATTTTTAGGACAGCTGGTACCATTTATTAGATGGTCATTTATTGACTAGCTGAACTTTTTGAAGTATTATGGTGATGGGAAATAAGTCACACTTCTTTGGGGTGAGTAAGTGAAGGAGCACTTTGGACTTTAAATTTCCTAAGAATTTCATACAGCTGCAGAAATTTAAGAGTGCAAAGATGCTGTGGTTTTGCAAACATGTCTCCAGGACTTTTGAAGGTTTCTGCAGAGAGCACATTAACTCAGTTTTTAGATCAGTCTAACATTACTTCATCCAAGAATAAATTGAATAAAATTAAACTCATACCAAACACAGGATGCCTGAGCTGCTGAAGGTGCTGAAGCCTTGGGGGCACTTGGTAAATATTAAGCAATATACTTGAGCCTCAACTTTCAGTGGGTCAAAGTGCTTAAGCCATTAATTTGTATGGTGTTTGGCCAAAGTTAAGTTCAAGGAAAGGAAGATTAAAACATTTTCTGTGGACAAAAAAGAAAACAAGATAAAGGAATAATAAAAGGCAAATTTCCAAACACCTTTTGAAAAGGGTGTTTTGATCGTCTAAAAAGACAAAATAGGCAGAAAACATCTTGTGACAACTCAGTGCTGAAGCTAATGGGTGTTTCTTATGTCCTTAATAAAATTTAAAGAATAAAATTTATATACAATAATATACATAAATACTATCAAACAATTTGAGGTGATTTTCCATTCCTTCCATAAGTCCCCAGTTGTCTATTTTATAACTGAGGATAGATGAAACCAGGGAGACAACACAGGGTTCAATGTATCTAGAATGATGGCTTGGATTACAAACGCAAATATTCTATTCAAGTCTTGTTGAAAGAAAATAGATACTGGTTTCAGTGATAAACACCTTGTACATTTAATGCAAGTGCTTCTTTATTTAGGGCTATTGGCAAGCCAGTTTTAAAAGCATATAGTGGTGGAGACATAAGCCAGGGAAATAGTGGGAAACTTTGAATAGACTTTGAGTAGAATGAGTAAAATGTGAACAGAAAGGTATGCTCAATAATCTGATATATCATTGCTATGATAATTTGTGTCTGCCTAAACAAGGTAATATAGTGGTTCAGCTGGAAGGAAATCACTTTTTCCAAATGCCTACTATGATTTGGGCACTTCATATTTTAATAACAATGACTAATATTCTATGAGAGCCTTCAAAATAGAACTTGTCATATACAATTTCTAATCTTATCAAGTTGATGTTATTCTTATTTTACAAATGAGAGAACTGAGAATTTAAAAGGCTGAAAAACTTGTACATTACTTATTAAGAAAATCAGAATTCAAACCTATTTCTGACTCTAAAGTGCCAAATTGTTCTGTTTTATCACCTGCCTGAAAACAAGACATAATAATTTGATGTGACTTATAAAGGGCTATTCATAGTGATGACATGAATAATTAGAAAGATGAAAATAAACAAATAAGAGAAATCAACCACCTTTTTGGAAAAACAATTGAGAATAGTTGAAATACTCTCTCTGGGGAGATATTTTTAAATGTTAAAAAAAAACTGTATGCCTTCAGAGAAATAACAAATAAGCAAATTACAGTGAAATAAGATAATAGCTTGTAAATATGTATATGACTGTGTATAAACATTCAAATCTTCCATTAACAGAATACCCATTTTCTCTAAATTTGTCACTCTAGTTTTCAGATATGTATGTAATATGTGAGAAGTTAAGGATTCTTTGTCTCCAGCATATTAGAAGTAAACCACCTCATTTGAAAACATATTTCTAGACACTTCTCCAGATGAGATATACAGATATTCAAAAGACACATGAGAAGACAGATTTCATCTCTTATTCTTAAGGAAATACAAATCAAAGCAACAGTGAGACATCACCAACCACTTGTGAGAATGGCTATTATCCAAAATACAAGAAACATCAACTGTTGAAGAGGATGTGGAGAGAAGGGAACCCTGTACACAACTGGTGGAAAAGTAAATTGGTGTGGCCATTATGGAAAACAGTATGGAGATTCCCCCAATAATTACACTTGATCTTAGCCAAAAGGCCGAGAAGCGATCCCCCAATAATTAAAAATAGAAATTCCATACTATCTTATTAAACTATTTTGGAGTATTTTCCTGAAGAATGTAAAACACTAATTGAAAGAGATTAGAAACTGGCAGAATATTCTTTCTGCTTGTATTTGGAAGCTGATCAAATAACATCCCATGCTCATTGGAGTATTATTTAAAATAGCCAATAGTTGGAAACAATCTATGTGCCTACTGACAGATGATTGGCTAAAGAAAATGTGGTATAAACACATGGTGGACTGTACACAGTCATAAAAAAGATGAAATATTGCCATTTGCAACAATATAGAGGTATAGTTGATCACTGTTACTGAAATAAGTCATTGGAAAAAGGTAAACAGTACGATTTCATTCATATGTGGTACATAAATATGCAAAATAAATGAACTAAACAAAACAAGAAATGAGCTTTGAGATTGTAAGACCAAATTATTGTTTAAAGGTCATGATAGGGAGTGGATAAATTGAATAAAAATGGGTCAATTGTATGGTGAAGGATAGAATTGAACTTTTAGTAGTAAACTTACTATGGAATATACAGATGTTGATTTATATATAATGATGTACACTTGAAGATTATATATTTATAATATTACTTGACTAAATTTTTTTAAAAAGGAAAAATCATATTTCTAAGCCCTGTGTTTATAAGAAAAGCCACTTGCCTGCCATATTTATTAGTCTGACCATTTTTTTTTTTTCATTGCCTTCTTCACCAAGAGTTACTTGAAAGCATGCATCATTCCAATAAAGAGTGATTAGATCAAGTTCACCACCCTCTGTGAACTTGGAGGTGCTCAGGAGGGTGCAGGAAAAGGCAGAGGGCAGAACAGGCAGTCCTTCTGCCCATGTTTGGAAACTGACACACTGCAGAGAGGAAATGATGAATGCTACAGAGGCTCCAGCCAACTTTGTGTCACCAGTCTTTATAAAAACAAATAAACTAAAACTTTTTAACCAATTAGAACTGCTTAATGAACTTTAATAACATGGCTGTTATCTAAGGTCCCTGGACTGTTTAACCTTTGGGCTGTAGATAGAACACTTTGCATGGAGAAAATCCATTGTCATTCTTATAAAGTGGATTTTATTTTGGGAATAACAAAGAAATATGGCAATTAAACATATGGATTGTCTGTATCAGCTCGAAAAAGAGTTCAACCCCTAACAGTAAGTATTGAAAAGGATGTAGAGAAAGGCAACTCTATTATACTGTTGTTGGGAATGTGCACTTAAGTGACCATTGTGGAAAACAATCTTGATTTACCTTAAAAAAATAAAAATGGAAAAACCATACAATCAGCAATCCTGTTCTTGCACATATATACACAGAATATGAAACTATCAACAAACCCCACATGTTCCACAGTGTTCACAGCAGCAGTACTTACAATAGCTAGGCTATGGAAACAGCCTAAATGCTGTCCATGGAAGACTGGATCAAGATGTGGTATATATACACCATGGAGTATTATATTGCTCTGAGAAAAAATGAAATTCAGCCATTTCAAACAAAATGGAGGGAATTTGAGAGAATTATGTGCAACAAAGGAAGATAATAATAAAAACAAATACTGGCCTTCACACAGAAGACAATTCAGTATTGTAAAAACACTTTTAAAAAAACCAGTGGGCATTAACAAATATCTGGAGAACACTGAGATTTTAAAAGTTTTTTTAAGGTAAATCCAGAAGGGTGAGGGAGGGAAAGGGACAAGGGGACATATGAGATGATCATGAAAAACATATGATAAAGTATCCTACTCACTGGAACTAATATATATATATTACTAATATATATAACTAATATATAATATATATAACTAATATATATATAACTATACATATATCACCAAAGTTCATAAATGATAGATTGGAAATATAATAAAAGTTACTTTCTTAGGAGTAAATCTACCTAAAAAATTGACAGTCAACTTGAGATATAAGAAAACAGAAATCTAATTTTATTTTCTTAATAAACTTAATTTTATATGAAATTATAAGCTTAAGTATTTGAAGAACAATTACTTTACAGGAGTCTCATCTTATAGTTCTTACATTTTATATTCCTTTCTAGTGATTATTTTACACGACTTCTAAGTTTATGAGATATACAAATTCATTTAGAGTATATTTTTCTCCTTACGAACAGTCTCAATGTATTGGAAAGCACTGTAAAAAATTTCAAGTATTTTTGCCACATTTAAATAAACTTAGAAAGAAGTAAATTCCAATGAGGAGTGTTTTGATCTCAACAACACTTATAGGCTAAAGACCTGCATAATACATTGGGAAGTTTAGAATTACTTGTTTACTTGGCTATTTCCATTATGAATCAGTTGGGAAAGGTAATACAATATTTACATGTTGAAACCTATTACTTCCTTAAGTAAGACATGACTGATGAGTACAGATATATACTTGAAATTGGATAAAATATTTTAAATTGGAATTGTTTTTGGAAAACAGATCATATAATTATCATATCTACAGAGTTTCACTCTAATCCAGATGTGTCAGTCAATGTAGAGATCAGCCCCTAATTACAGCTGTATCTGGTTTCAGTTTTTGGCAGTAGATACTACACAGTGTGTCAATAGGATACAGAGCCATTAACTACATTTGTGGCAAAGCTGACTCAGTCTGTACAGAACAAGCATTATCCACTTGCCTTAATTCTAGCTTTTATCTTACCTGCTGGTTTCTTGGACAGAAGTGCTACATCAGGACTGGGAGAGTTGGTGAAAGTAACCACTTCATCTTTACCATTGTACTTGGGAAAATGAAGACCAGGAGGCAGCACTGGCTGGACCAAGAAGCCAAGAACAACCTGTGCTGCTGGCTATATTCACCAATGTCTTTATTCTAGTCTCTCTGACCTCTGATTGCTTTAAAGACTCAAGATGAAGTTAACTGAGTTGTCTTTCATCAGGTAATTGATTTCATATCCATTTTTCCCCCTGCAGTAATACCCCCTTTAACAATAATGCCAGCCGAACATTTACAGAATGGATGACACAGTCATAATTCCTTCGGTGAATGTGTACTGAGCACAAACTGCTTCCCAGGAGCAAAGCTGGTACCTAAGGTCAGAGTTCTCACCTTCAAAGAACTTTCAGCTTATTGGGAGGGAAGACATGAAACCAATCCAGAACAATTAGAAGGGGTAAGGATAGAGATCAGTAAAGGATGCTGAAGAGGGAATGAATATTTGCATATGAAAAGATATAAGGGTAGCCTCACCAGTCAGTGGTGGTTGAAGTGTTGGCAACTGAGAGAAAGGAATGGTTAAAAGCACTTTCATATATAAACAAAGATCAGTTGCTTTAGGTTGGAAACTGCAGCCAAGGGTGGAGACCCTGTGGTTTTGATCAACCACACTGAGATTAACAGATTAACAGGAATGTGAAATAACCATTCTTGAATTTATTTGCTCACAGGGTACACACCATCATTCTGGCTGGATATACAGTGTAGAAGGTAAGCCTTCCAGTTGAGCTTGTACTGGCCAGGATCAAGTTCAGCTTTGTCATTTAGAGCTAAGAGACAGTGGACAAGTTGCTTGAGTTCCTGTTTTCCCATCTATGATGGGAAGGTCAGGTCAGATAGCATGCTTTAAAGATTTCAGCTTTTATTGGATATTCTGAAGGACTTCTCAGAGCAATATTACTAGATTATAACAAGCAACGTGCTCCAAGTTCTGCTCCAAGTTCTCCAAGTTCATCTCAAAGGGAAATGATGAACTAAGACTAAAAGAGTAAATGGTGAGCAAATGAATAAATTGCAATTGCCTTGGGGTCACATGCTGAAGTAGGCCTGGGATCAGAAGCATAAGCCTTAGGACCCTTACAAGGAGGAGATGTTAGACCTAATTTAAGCTAAAATCCATAAAGGGACAAGAATGGCCCCAGGTTAGTACAAAAATAGGTGAAGGATTAAAGTTGGTCTGTAGTCCTACTTTCATGGTCCCTGACAAAAGGTAATAATAACATTTAACACATGTGATAGCTTGATGATTTGTAAAATCTTTCTGCTATATGATATAATTTGATAATATATTCCCTAAGCTAAGTCAAAGGTACAAGAGCCTTTATCCTTTGGACATACTGTGTCACTCATAAGACATGAGGTACCAAATTTAAGTTAGGTATCAACTAAAGAAGATTAGACAGAGGGAGGAGAGAGGAAGATCAAGGAAAATTTGGAAATGTCCTTTCTGCTGTCACAACTCACATCAACTGACCCATCCACAAAAATGAAATAGATGCAGCCTAGCAATGTCTTGTTTCCTTTATTCCATGTATGCATGTCCTTTACTGTGAAAGGCAATAAAAGCTGTGACTAAACACATTGCTGATGGCTACCCCAGCAATCTCCAAAAAGAACAGAAAATTCACAAACACCTGGACTCATAATACATATGCACGTACCCACCTTTTATGTGCAAGAAAGACTTTCACTCAATTAGGCTGGACTGACACAGCATTTTAGACCTATCTGGATCATAGCTCAGAAATTTCCTGGTTTAACCCTTGCAACAGGTCCTTTCAGTCCATTGGTATAATATCTTTTAGTCAAAGATCTCTACAACCTTCTGTGCTTGTCTGATCATGCCCATTTTATACAGAGGAGAGGTCAAAGTTAATAAAATCAAAGGACATGCTCAAAGTCACATAAGACATTAGATTTGAACTGCATCATGATGTAGGGGCTTCATTACTATGCTGGGATGACTCATCTATCACTGAAAACTGACAGGAAGTTCAGGACACCCCACAAAAGCAATTTTATAGGATATCAGAAACAGGAATACTGTGGGCCAACATACATTCTACAAGGCCTGTTTTTGCTGTGGTTCTTAGACTATGCTCCATGAAACCCCAAGGAGCTTGTCTTTGAGAAAATAGAAGAGAGCATAAGACCCCAGTGGGCAAGATTTTGGACTTTCCCATCCAAACATGAATTATATATTGGGCTCAGATTAAGATTTCTTTTGAAGAAAGGGCTCTGTGTCTTAAAATAAATTGGAAAATCCCAGGAAAGGCCAAAGTCTAGACTGTTAATTTTCAAACAAGTTTTCTTGATGTGATATATTGGCTCTTGCAAACCAAAAGATGCCTCTGGCTTCTCTTTTCCCATGATCTGGTGAGATAATATATGTGCAAAAGAATGAAGTGTATGCAAATTGAAGTCAGCACAGGTCCTTAAGCCCACACCTGATGTTTTCTGACAGCAAATGAACCTTGTCTTTCAACCTCATGTGATTTTTCTACAATATTTCCCAATGGCCTAGGCCCTTCAGGTCCTCAGTTGGAAGTCATGTTTTAAGTGGTAGACAGAGGCAGCTGTTATTCCCACACTTGCTGGGTGATATGAGTACAGGCCACATAGACCTCTGACAAGCCCTCTATGCAAAAAGACAAGGCAGCTGGGTATAAGAGTAAACAACCCCCAGGTTTTCAGACCTACAAGCACGTGGTCACACTATAATGGATTTCAGATGGAAAATGAAAGAAACAAAGTCAAATGTCTTCTCATCTTGTCAAAGGAACTCAACTATTTTAAGCAAAAAAAGGAAACATGGAGTTTCCTTTTCCTTGATCATCTATACCTGATCAAGCATATAGATTTCATTTACACTGATGTGTAATAACGGCACAAGAACAAATACTACATATTAAATATTTTTGAGACATTCTAAACTTATACAGTAGCACATTGAAATATATTTTTAAAACAACTGTTTATCCTGAAGTTACAGTAGAAAAATACATAGGAAAAGAATACATATAGATTGTTTTTACCTGTTACAGTTTAAAGTATTTAAGTAGGGCCCTCCCTGGTGGCGCAGTGGGTTAAGCAGCGCACTATGAAGCAAACCGCAGCCACTGCAGCATGAGTTCGATCCCTGCTGCCGGCTAGGGAGGGGACCCACATGGTGTGGCAGACCTCTCCTGCCTTGCCCGCTGCTCCCCTCAGCAGTGTATTTCGGTTGATCTGCCTGTTCTGCTCCCTGCTCTGTATGGTGGATTCTCTCACCGCCCCGTACCTCTGGCCTGTACCCCCGTGCTTGTATGCATAAATAAATAAATCTTTAAAAAAAAATAAAGTAAGTAAATGTATGTATGTATGTATTTTTTAAATATTTTTTTGTATGTATGTATTTGTAAAGTATTTAAATATATGTTTATGTGTATATGTTTATAATGTCCATTTTAAGATTAATAAAATATTGGCAAATTCTTACTGGAATAAAAGTTGTTAATATTGAAATTATTATTTGAAAGGCAATTAAAAATTAAACAATTCTCAAATCATATAAAATGACTGAGTGAACATATTTGTGGGAGCCAGGTATGAACACTATATGTATTAAGATGAGGATCCTAGATATAATGATCATAAAGTATACACAGAAATGAAAAGTAATGTGAGGCTAAAACTAAGTTTTAGATTATCAAGAGCTCCCTCTTTCACTTTCTTTTCAGATTATATGTGCCAAGAAAATACTTGAATCGTGTTGGTTTCAAATGAATTTAACACGCTGAAAATAGGTGTGCCTCACTAAAAATCCAGAACACAGCAGTGATGGAAAATATTCCTATTACCCTCAAAGCTTAAATTTCACCACACTTGCCAGGCATGTAAAAAGTTAATCTTTAGCAAAGCTAATGTGCTTAAAATAGTTAGCCTATTGTTCTCAACAAGTTATAAACCTGGATTATGAAACTGTTAAATACTAGAGATACACAAGTCAAATACAAAGAGTCTTTGGTGCACATATTCCTCCTCTGTTTTACTTTTCTTTTATAAAGTCTAAGATTTTATGACAGGGATTAATAAGAAAATAAAAGCAATGCAAACTTCTATGAGTCAAAGCCAAATGCAAAGAGATATACTTGAAAATGCCATTCTCTGTCTTCTTTTAAACACCTAAAAACTATTCAGAAACACCTAAAAACTACCTCAAGGAACATGTTCAAATACCAACTAATTCTAAATTTGCTTTGTGTCATATATTACTAATGATAACAAATAAAAAGTATGGAAAATATTCTGAACATTATAGTGAAAAACCTGAAAAACTGGTGTTTTTACCCCACATTACAGTCAACCTCAAGCCCAGAGAGGTTGAGGTTTGGTGAAGCCAGATCCTTTGACTTCAAGTTAATTTCTCTTCCTTTTACTCTAAAGTTGTTTCAATAAATGTCAATATACTCACTTAAAAGAAGTTATGGAGATAAATTATTATTAGAATTTACAGAGATATAATTAAATTAGGAAAGGATTACTTGTCTTCACAAAGGATTCACCCCAGATTAAGTTTCCAGCTCCCATCACTCATTTAAAAGACCTAAACTTGTCCTCAGATTTTTAAGGAAACTTTCTTGGAATATGAAATAGCTTGCACAAAGAGCTTAGCTCAGTGAGTGATTAAATCTATTTGTGCATTAGTTTTACCATCACAAAAAATTTAACATCTGGCTCAAATGGTTAAATGAACATAAACAACTACAAACATAGACAAATACTTGCGGCAATAATTTCAGGCATTAGGTAACAGGCAATTACATGACTGTGTACAGGAGATGTACTCCATGTACACAGTGTCCTTCTTCATATGGGCACATTTCAAACTATAGCTTGGGAAAGTGGAGTCCAAATAGAGAACATTTAGGTGGAAAAAAGTGAGATCCAAGTGGTAGATATGGCAAGAATTTGTGGGACAGAGTATGGAAGAAGGAGCTGCACTAAGAATTCTAGAAATCAACATTGGTCTTTAGCTTGAGTCTTTAGCTGAACAGTAAGTAGAGCGTATGCAAAGCCTTAGACAAAACTGCTATTCTGTGAGCAGGAAAGAATTTCTGAAAGTCACATAACAAGGAGATGTTGGAGTTCTAAACAGCCAGAGAAGAGACCTTGTTGAACACTCCCATGATTCAATTAAGACTTTACCGCAATGCCTCCGAAGAACTACTCTAGTTTTAATGCATGGACAAGTAAAAATTTGCCCAAACAATGCCTAACTTCAAGCCTCAAATAGCTCCAGCTCTTCTACCAGAAAATTAAATGCCTGCCAGATAAAAATGGATCCCATTCAAAAGGGAGGTAACAACAACTAAAGTTCTAACATGATCACAATCACAATGTCCACCATGAAATTAAAAATTATTATACATTTGGTCTAGTTAACATCTGAAGTAGACAACTGTAATTTCTGTCTGCCCAACATGTGTTTCTCCTACTTTTAAAACACAAATTTATAGTAAAACACTTCTTCTTAGGGTTTAATCAGGCTCTTCCATTCCTACTAGTGGCAAAGTGGCCAGAAGAGGTCCAGTGTCCTGACTCCTGTTCGCAGGGATAGGCATATTACCCAAGTTGAGCGAGTGAAAGTTTCCTTTGGCACTTTCCCCTCAGAATGTGATCTTTGAAACTAGTGTGACTAAAAGCAGGGGTGCTGATTTCATTCTATCTGCTACATGAAGTGAGCATGTTCAATAGTTGAGGAAATAGAGATGACAGTTAATGTCATTTGTGTCCTAGGAGGAAATTGTATCAAAAAGATTTTGCAACCTGGTAGGATGGGATTTAGTAGTACTCCAATTCTAGATTATTAAGCAATAATAGTTTGTTTTTAGTATACATTATTTTTTATATATATTATATCATTGTTCACTTTTGTACAAAATTTGATTTCTCCTCTCAGGTACAGTCCCTATGAAATTTCCACCACCAATTCACTTGTGAAACATCAGTGTAATCCCTTGTGTTAAGCAATAATACTCCTAAAAGGGTCTTAAATGCTCAGGTTAGCATGTTTCCTAGACTGCGACTCAGAGTATACTTTTTGATTTAGTGATAGTGTCAACATTTGATAGCTGAAAATGAATATTCCTGGTTCCTTGGGCAAATCTCTTACCTTTCCTTTCCTACCTGGCTTCCTCCTCCCTGCCTCTCCTTGTAAACTGAGAAGAGCTTCTAGAGTTTTTATAGCTAGAAAATATCAGGAGTCTGTGAAATAAAGGACTTTGATAATTCAACTGGATAACAAGTTAATGCTAATTTATCAAAAATTACTTGTTCAAATTAACAAAGTACAGAATGAGAAACACAGGAATTTAGTGACAAAGTTTGAAGAAAAACTGACATAGTCTCTCCCTTAACCGGTGCTCCAATTTTCTGATTCCTAGATTAAAATTTTTCCTTGTGACAATTTTGAATTAAACCAATTCAGTCATCCCGTAACATGGGTTCAAGAGAAAGTCAGTGTGAATGAGACCAGAATCAGGCAAAGGGATTATTCCTTTTCCCTTAGTCCTGCTGTTTCTTAAAGATTTTGAATAAATCCCCTAGAACCCCTTCTGCTTTGTAATTTGTACAATTACACGCAGTGATTTTTAGCTGATGTTAATATAAAGGAGAAAAGAGTGTAGAAATATTTGGATAAATATAATTTTACAATAAATTATATTTTACAAAAAATATATTTTATTGTTGTTTACTCATTTGTTGAATCTTCTGAAAGTCCCATAGTGCAGAAGCATTTGCTTCATATATAAAGGTAGTCCCTGAACAGACATGTTTTAATGAAAGTACATGTTAAATGGAAAATTCCTATTTTTTTTTAAAAGAAACAGTGGTACCTCTCTATTAGCCTGTGATCATGGAAAGGCTACTTCTTAGAAAAATAAAAAGATATGAGTAAAGATAAAATCAAGCAGTGTATTAAAAGTATTAAAAAATACAGATCTATTTTCTGACCTGATGGTCTGTCAGTTTTCAAAAGTGGGTAACAATGGTCCAGTATAATAGGCCATGAAACCTTCCCACTTAAGTAGGGGAATTGTTGAGAAAGGGCTTCAAGGAGACATGAGGGAGGTATCCAAATAGGAAATATATGAACAGAAGATCTTGAACTAAAAAACTCAACAAATGTAAGATTTTTTTTCCTATTGACAGATACTATTCTAGGATGCTCATTTTATTCATAAAAATTCACCATATCAATTTTAATTTCATTTGTCTTTTTTATAAATCTAGGAAAAAAAGAGAGATAAATATAAAGAAGAAAAATTGTCCCCAAACTTGCAATCCAAACATCATTTTGTATAAAATATTGGGTATTTTTTTCCAGTCTTTTTTGTTTGTTTGTTTGAATGACAAAATCATTTGAAAGCATTTTATAATCATCTTATTAAATTCTTATAATGACACACTGAGAGAGTTACTGCACCCACTTTATATTCAAGAGTCATGAAGCCCTGACTAATTCCAAAATCTGTGCACCTGTGTACATTTAAGCACTATACTGTCTTGGATACGTATGTGTGTGTATGTAGATCTATACACATGTATACATGTATAGATCTACATATGTATATATACTTGTATGTGTTTCGATATATACACATACATATAAACACATGCATATATATTCTAATGTCTATATTTTCATGATTCTACTTTGTTAAAACTAACTATAGTATTTTGTAATTTTTATCTGTCACTTAACAACATATCAAGCGAAGTTCCCAAGTAGGTCACATACAGTCATAAACTTAGAGGTAAAAAAGGACAACTGCTATTTATCAGGCATTCTGCTCTCAGACAGGACAACCTAGGGTATCAAAATCTCTAAAACCAAAGGAAACACCTGACTCAGGATCATTAGGTAGAAAGATTTTTTTGAGCTATCACAGATTATATGTGAGTATTGACTTATTTGTTTTGTCTGACCCACTTTCACCCTTCAAAGGGTGGAAAGTACTAGACAGGTATTCCGATTTAGCATGAGAATTCTGTGACATGTCTCCATAATTCAGAAAGATGACTCAGCAAGTATACTTGACATTTCCCCTCTGGCCTACAATGCTGAGCACAACCAAGAAAGCCTTTATAAATGTGATGTATAACTCACAAGCTTTATCATACAATTCTATGAGTGACAAATGAATTTGAATCGTCAGATTCCTGCAACTCAATTGTCTATGATGACCTAAATTTTATTATCCTTAAGCATATTATTTCCAATTCCTGCCATACCTCTTTTTTTAAAATCACTGTCACTACTATTATACCAGTTTCTCTGGAAAAAAAAATACACCCACTTTCGGTATCACTTTTTACTCCTTCCTATCCATTGCATCAAATTCTACCAGTTATTTCTTTTTACATTTTAGCATTGATCCTTTCCTTTGCCTGACCATTACCTTAATCTTCATCAAGGTTTTTATGACCTAAGTCTTATCAGTATCATTTCACTATAAGCAGCATCAAGAAGGAAAGGAGTCTATTAATAATCACTCTGGTACAATGAGTTTAAACCTGATTGTTCTGGGCACCTGACTGTATGTTCATCTACTAATGGAAACTCTCAACCCTTTTTCTCATTATAATTTTAAAAAATGTTTATTAATTTTTGCACATAAAAGAACTGGGGTGTAGGCCAGAGGTGTGGAGGGAGGAGGGTGAGAGGATTCACCAGAGACAGAGTGGGAAGCAGGACAGGTGTATCTACTGAAATACACTGCTGAGGGGAGCAGCAGGTGAGACAGGAGAGGTTGGCTGCGCCATATGCCATTGGTTCCCTGGCCAGGGATTGCACTGAACTCAGGTTGTAGCAGTGATAGCACTGAGACTTGACCACTAGACTATAAGGGAGCACCCCTTGTACCACTGACACATAATAACCCCTAAGTATAAAGTGCAACCTTCTTACTAGGTTTTAATTAAAATCAAATTTTTGTTTTATACTACACATATAATAACTTCCAGATTTCACTTCTTCTTACCTTTTTGTCTCCTGCTCTGTTCCATGACAGTACTATTTCAATGATCACTTCATGGTCTCCACATTTACCCGGGACAGTAAATTCTCCCATAATGTCATTGATACATTCTTGGAAATTGCAACTTTAAACATAATGGTGGAAGACTTGGTGGGTTTTCTATTCTTTCTTCAGACATCAGCACATCGGTGACTTCTTAGAAAAACCAACATGCTCATTTAAATGTATAGTTGTACAACTGCTGGTGGGAATGCAAGCTGGTCCAACCATTATGGAAAGCAGTATGGCAGTTCCTCAATCTACTAAGAATGGAACTTCCATATGATCCAGCAATCCCACTCCTTAGGAATATACCCAAAAGACACAAAAACACTGATTCAAAAGAATACCTGCACCCCTATGTTTATAGCAGCACTCTTTACAATAGGTAAGACTTGGAATCAACCTAAATGCTCCAAAACAGATGAATGGATCCGGAAGCTGTGGTACATATACATGATGGAATACTACTCAGCAATAAAAAAGAAAAAGTAGACGCATTCATAGGAACATGGATGGAACTGGAAGGGATTATGCTCAGCGAAGTAAGTTAGAAGGCAAGAGAAAAATACCAGATGGTTCCTCCCCTAAGAGGAATATAAGGGAACTAAATAAGGATCAAGGAAAGGAATAAGAACAACAATAATAATAACAATAAAGACACAAAAACCAAAAATGAAAAGACAAAGACAAATTGGGGACACTTGGTGGAGAGGGGGGATGGGGAGGGTTGAGGGAAGATGGGAGCACGGGGAACTGAGGTGATGGTGCACTGGTGAGATGGTGATGGGGAATACATGGGGATTATAATTGATGTCAAATATATATAAATTTAAAAAATGAGAAAAAATGTATAGCTGTACATATTATGTGGGAGCAGTATCTATTTCCTTTGCTAGATTACAATACAATAATCTCTAGGAATGTTAGTAGTATCTAATTTCACTTATTAATCACCAATAAGGTAACGAACTCAGAAATAAATTATCTCTTCCCCCACCCCTCCTCTCCTTCCCTCCACCCATGTGATAGCTGCATCAAAGCATTAATCATAGCTGTTATCTAGAGACTGGGGCTAAAGAAAAGGATGGGAATGAAAAGTAAGAAGACTCACATTTTATTTAAATATTTGCATTTTTTTACATTTTTGCTATGTGTGCTAAATAGTTCAAAATAATTTATCATAACTATTATTTATTGTTGTTGACATGAGATGTTTCTTTAAAATTTCTCTTTCAGCCTACAAAGGTATTGAAATGATTTCTTAATATCTTATCACCAGGACTATAATTGAACTCTGACAAACCTGAACATTAACACAGTTGCCTTTTCTTGCCTCTTCAATTTAGTTCTATCTCAAGTATACAGTAAATAGAACTCATCACAAATATTCTTAAGTGTGGTTGTACACTTACACAAACACACATTTTTCTTTTCTCATTTAAGGTGTTAGAAAATTCTCCCAGGAAACTCAATCAGTGTCATAGTTTTTTCATAGAAAGGAATATTGTGTAAAATACCAGATTCTCTTGATTTTGATTAATGTATGAGAGAGTCTCCTTAACCCAGTTCTCCATAGAGCACTTCCCCTTGATGGAATGACCAACTCTTACAACAATTGAGAAGGCCACCTGTCAACACTTAGGGAAGAAATTTTAAAATCAACAATCTGAGATATCTATTTGGTCTTTATTTCTAACTCATCTAACACTAGTCTCTCTTGGATGCCTTAGACCGTGGAGAATTATCTCAGGAGCAGTAACAGCTACAGCAGCAAATATTTGGGTCTCAACAACTTGCTGCCTTATATGTGATCACCAACCAGACTTTCATCCATCAGGTTTGGCTGAAGAAATGAGCCTTAGAAAATCTGGTGTCTAAACAGGAAACGTTGGATTTACAATACAAAGAACAACCCTTTAGAATACAGATCAGAAAGGAAATACAGTTTTTCTGGACGGTCTCCAGGTTTCCTGAATTGCTAAATAAGAGTTATGATCTTGTGTTGTCATTTGTCAAATTCTTCATTCTTATGTGTTGGTAACTGTCACAACTCTGAGGACTTCTGGAGTTGTAGAGAAGCCATGAAAGACAGCATAATACAATAACTGACATAATACATAATACAATATGATATAGAGAAATTTCATTCAGATAACACTCACTAGAACATTTAGGGATGGGGAAGTAATGAAGGGAGGGGACATTTTAATAAAGATCTGACTGAAATGGTTAAAACCTATGACTTCCAATTGAAGTCCATGAAATAATTTGCCCTTAGTTTTAGTTCTGTTCTTGAGCTTTAAAACCAGTGTTTGAAAGAAGATGTAGATCTTGGGTTTTCAGAAGGAAAGCAGGGGGAGAGGGGTGAGAAGGAGAGAGTGACAGGGATGAGGATGGGGAGAGCAAATGGACTATGGTGGAGGACCAGAGTGCTATGGTGGTGGAAGGCTATGATGACTACCCATGAAGGGGGAAATCCTATACTGCCAAAACACCAGCAAGGATGTAAAACAATGGTACTTCATTAACAATAAATCAATTTAAAAAACATTCCACGGTTGATATTATACACCCTTTGTATAATTAGAGTGAGCCACTTTTGGTTGCAAAAGCCAAACGATTAGTCACTAGAATAAAAAGAGTTCATTTTATAAAGGGGACCCCTGGAAAGAATTCAAGAGTCCTTGCTGGTACTCTAGCATACTCCAAGAAATACATTTTGGAATTTATTGATATGTAAGCATTGTACTTAAAACCCATGCATCCCTGACCAAAGTCATAGCCATCAGCACTGAGGCGACCTCTGTGGAGTGATACTGACAGTGATGAAACACTTGGGGAGGGAACCTTGTGGTTGCTGGAACTGTGTATAGCTTGAGCTGGCTCATGGCCCCATAGGTATATACATATCTGAACATTTATTTGCTCATACATTTATGAGTTGTGTACTACATCTATGTAATATCTTGATTAAAAGTTAAGTAAGGGTAGAGTTGTTTTCTGGAGGGGAATTATTTATTGAGAGGAGAAATCTTTAACAACAAAAACAGATCACTTGATTATCATGTCAAAGGTTAATATTAAATTTATGGTACAGCAAGAATCTATTACAAATGACAATTTACAGGTGTCCTGAAGATGGCATGACATTAACAACTGCTGGAGAATGAGAATGTAATTTGAAATACTAGATTTTTAGTGAATAATTAGAAAAAAACAAAAACAAAAAACAGCTGACCACCAGCCTGCTACTTGGGAGAATAAACTATGCTGAAGTTTTATGCAACCAGAAATTTATTTCCACTCTTGACTTTGACATTCTCATTTACAAATTTATAAATTGAGTGCTCAAATGATTAAATCTTTCCCAGAAAAAAAATCAAATACACTACAATTTGCATGTACACATACAACACTTGTATATACTTGAGAAGCAGGACTGGGTTGGATGTTTTGTTACACTCTTTAAATATTGGGAAGTCATTCCCTCTTTCTACATATAGTATTGTTTGCCTTAAAATCATTAGGATTTTTATCAGAATATCATAAAAATTGTTTCTGCAATTATATTGTTATTAGAATAAAAATAATAATGTACACTAATTCTAATCAAGTCAGAACTAAATAACATTGTGTTATTGTTTACTGGGAAAATCTATATATCACATAGCTACAACAATGAGACAACTGGAGCCGCATGAACTCGCCGCCATCCACAGGAAATTAGGACTGTATTCCTTTATGAAACTAGCCTACTGAAATTCTAGAAAAATTTGAGATACATAACTGGCATTCATCCCACCCTTCTCCTGAAACATTTTACCCAATCTTAAACATGAATTCTTACCCTAAAACTGAAAGTTCACACAATTATTTCATAGTCCATGGGCACAGCAATAGCTCATTTCTTGTTAAATAATATGGTGTGCGATATGAATTAAAAAGAATCATCTCCCTTTACCCTCTCTCTAAATATGTATTTTTAAATTTCTTAGCCAAGCCATTTTTTCTAGTCTTCATCAAATTCCAAGTTGCAGTATCCATCAAGAGTCAGTATCCATCTTATGCATATTTCAGTAGCCATCAAAAGCTGTAAGTGGAGATTTATAAGTGTTCTAGACAGAACTTTTCTCCTCAGGTCCAAATTTTCATTTTCAGGACTTGTATCTGAGTTTGTGGTCTCTCTTCACCCCAAATTTATCTTCATCCTATGTCTCTAATACCACAAACACAAAACCTGAGCCAATGCAATGACCAACTCCTTTCTTTTCCACCTCTCCCAAGTCACTTCCATTCACTTCCTTCTATTTTCCCTGTCCTCATCCTGCTTACAAAGAGCTAAATGACATTCAGGGTCTTCTCTCTACCTGTCACCATATTTCTGTTTACCCTTGAGAGTGAGAGTTATTGCTTAAAAAATTCAGGTCTTACCACTTCCTTGTTTCAACCCTCTCTGGATTTCTACTTCACATGGAATAAAACCCTAACTTCCTCAAGTGGGTAAGTAAGGCCAATTATGAGGAGACTACAATTTTCCAAATTTATCCTCCAAACCATGTTCTCACTCCCTGTACTTCATTTGGTCATACCTCTTGCATTTCCTCCCAAACTCAAATGCTTTTGCAAAAACAATTCCTTTCAGTGTGAATGCTCCCTTTCCCCATGTTAATTTCCAGATCTATTTTAAATGGGAGAGAATACAATTTTAGATTAAGACACCAGACGTTGGCTTCAGATAACTTGGATTCAAATCCCAAAGTCAGCATTTTCTTGTCATCAAATCTTGATGTTTCTAAAAGTCTCAGTTTCCTCATATCTATATAAAGAGGATGGTTACAGTATCAATGTTCCATGATTATGGAAAGGACTAAATAAGTTAAGGTGTAGAGAAAAATCAATACTGTTTTCTGTAGGTAACAAGCATTCATATTAGCTATTATCTTCATCATGCTTACCTACTTCAGAGTTTTCTTATTCAATCAATTGGTATTAATGCCTTCCTCACCTTTGTCCTTCCACAGAACATTGCCCTTTACTCTGATTACATGTATTAAAATATTACACATATGAGTTATTAATGACTGCCTTCCTTGCTTCACAGGGAGGAGTAAATTCCATAAACAGTTATTAAACATCAAACTACATCTTAATTATCATTAATGTATAACTAGTGCTTTGCATTTTTCTCTTCAGTTATCTCATAATTCATTTACATCTCCTCAATCTATAATCATATTAGCCTGCAACCTGGATAACATATTAGGATTCCCACCCCTCAAATATGCTAATATTCACTAAAAATTGAAGAGTCTGTCTCCTTAACACATTTTGTAATCTGACTCTCTCTGGCCCAGTCAGTATTGTTTTGGGAAAATGTCATTCACTAAGACTATTAAAATTGTTTTGAACTAGAGGTTTTAATCCAAGTGATATTCCAAGACAACACTTGTGACCACCCCATGACAGCATCTGTCACATTGTATTTGTCTGTTTATTCATCTACTTTGCCAACTAAATACCAAGTTTCATGCATGCAGGGATCATGCATATTTCATTCAATGTGGGTATTTAGATGCATGTATTGCAAAAATAAGTGAATAATTTCATTCCATCTCCACATACTTAGATTAAACCTTTATCCTTATGATTGTCCCAAATACAGATTGTAGGCCACAACGGTACAGCTCTAAACTTGATCAAGGGTTTAGGAATTCCTAAGTGGGTTTAGGAATTGTGCTCCAGTAACTTCTGTGTGAAGTATTGTCTAGAAAGAAGTAGGGAAGGAGACAGGCTCAGAGAAAGGATGAGACTGGGGAAAACAATGAACATGAGATCAAAAGACATGATGTCAGATTGATTCAGTGAGGACTGAGACCTAGCCCTTGTTTTCATAGGCAACAGTGTCCACATAGGAAAAATTAACTGCTATTATGATGGACTATGCGATGCATGACCCACATCCCCTGTTAGGAGGGCAAGACTAATTTCCTAGTTGGAAGTGCTGATGCCCTTGATGGACATTCTTTTGGCTAATGAGAGCCTCATCATTCAAAACCATGTTTCTTCTCAAAGTAACCTACATCCAATTACTGGTCCACACAGAGTATAAAGGCCAGGCCTACTTATCCAACTTGAAGCCACTCTGCAAGGCTACCCCAGTTTCAGTACCTC
This sequence comes from Galemys pyrenaicus, assembly GCA_019455555.1. Taxonomy (NCBI): domain Eukaryota; kingdom Metazoa; phylum Chordata; class Mammalia; order Eulipotyphla; family Talpidae; genus Galemys; species Galemys pyrenaicus. Next base: position 8,150,698 of record JAGFMF010011681.1, read on the forward strand.
ATGAAGGCTGCCTGAGACCTCCACTGGAACTGCATTGCACCTCAACTTCTCTTTCCATTCAAAGTTGATTTTTTCTCCTTCCTACTAAAGATGTTGCTCTAAAGAACATCATATTAAACTACCTTTTGGCTAAACTCTGTCTCAGAATCTGCTTTCTGGAATCTGAACTGGGACACTTAGCCATAATGATGATGGAATGAAATTTTATAATAGTAGATGCCATACATAACTCAGAAGGAAAGAACCCCAGGCCTATGAGCCACTTTTGATCTTCTAGAATTGTTTTATGTTGACATTTCAAGGATTAAAAAAAATCATGAGCTATTTATCAACATTAAAAAAAAAGTCTTTTGAAAAAGCTGACGGCCTGGCATTAAAGGGCTAGCATTTGCATAAGGCACTGAGAGCTGGAATTGGGGTTGGTGTCTCATTTCAGTGTTGTCACACACTCTAATGTGTTAGGGTCCTTACCAGTGTCCTTCATTTCTTTTACCTCTCTAGCCCTGAGGACATTTGGGTGGCATGGATCATGAATGATTCTAGTAATACAGATTCCAGTGTTAATGGAGCTACTTCCTTGGCTGGTCTACTTTCCTCAATAAATTACACCTTTCATCTGACTTTTGCACAAAATGTAAGCCTTTCTGTGGGCTGGGTCTGTGGGCTAGTCCTTTTGGTGGTTGTCCCCTAGCAGCTGTCCCAAGGTTAGAGAGCATAGCAGTTGGTCAAAACAAGCTTGTCAAATGAATACAGTTAAATAGAAGACTCATCACCACTTTGTCATAGCCATGAACAGTCTCTACTCTTCTAAAATATTCAGAGGGAGCGTCTAGGTGACTCTTTGGTGATATGAAGATGTTTTCAGAAAGAAGTTGTACTTTCCATTTCCATGACCACTGGTGTGTTTCCAATGCTTGAGCATGGATACATTTTATTGGAGGGGTTTAAAAACCAGAGGCTGTGAGTAGCCCCTATCACAGGACTTACTTGCTTGGCTGAAGTCACCACGGACAAACCTCTAGAGACTTAGCAATGCAGAGCTAGTCACAGCTGTGTTGCCCAAGTGCAGGTATAGTTTAAGTAATTGCAGTTCTTGGGTAGTCAGTCAAAATTCAAAGTCAAAACTACAAAAAGGCAAGTACTCCTACAGAGGAAAAATTATCAACTATTGTTACATGGAATAATACGTGACTGCTGACATTTCACCTTTTATTATTATAGCAATACTTTTAGAAAGAAGTGTAGTTAAGGTTGTCAGAATTTCACTTTAACCCCCTCTTTCAGGCTGTTAAAAATTCACTCATGCTGAAACTTGCCTTTCAGGTTCTCAGCCAGATTTGTGCTTTGTTTTTAATCCGTTGTTCTCTAATGGAATGCAAACTGTAATGCAGGGGAAAGGGCTTTTCCAAGGATCTTTCTACAAACTGCTTCATACTTAAATTCACTTTTCCTCGTGTGCTCCATTCTCTGCCAAAAGGTTAGTCTTAATGACAAAAACAACCCAAAAGATACTCTCCACTGGGAGAGGATTAAAGGCTTTTGGCAGTATTTATAGAAATAGCTACAGCAATAAGCAGTACTCAACAAGTAGGAATCTGTTCAGCAGCCTTCACTCAAAGGAATCATAATCTTGGTATGTAGTAAATGTCCATAGTTGATGGACTTGAGTCAATAGGTAGTTTTGTAGCTTTTGCCAAATACAAGGTAACCAATCAGTGACAGTTCACAAATGTCATCATGGGCGTGGCATAGAGGTGACAATGTGCTAGGAAGGAGGAGCTAGAGATGCTGTCTCAAGGCTACATTTATATAACAACCACACTGATTTTGCTTAGCCTGTATGCTCTTGGCACTCCAAGATACCATGGCCCCCACACCATCTCCCACTGATGAGAAAATGTTAAGGGAAGGGGAAAGAACTAATGATTTATTGGTCAGTTACTCTGTACCAAGCTCCATGCTAGGCCCATTAGAATCGCAAGGTAATGAAGATACCAAGCAGCATGAGACACCGCCATTCTACTCTTCAGCCAAAACATCCTTTAGGTGTATTTACCTAAGCATATGTGGCTATAACACTCCCATGCTTGCTTTGCTTATCTTGCTGTCCAGCTAGTCTTATTATGTTGATCAGCACATGTGATATTACCACATATAATGGAGTATTTACTTTTGTAGACATCTCGCCAGCTCTTTGATATACCTGTTAGGTCTTGCATGTGCCATCCTTCCCATTACAGTAGTCCCAGAACCTGGGAAAGTGCTATAATTAGCCTTTTATTATTCTAAGTATTTCTGCAATACTTTCCATTTGCAAACTGCTTAACAATCAACTCTCTTCTTTATGTCTCACAAGAAATCAGATATCTCAACACTTGTTAGCTCTGTTTTATGGTCCTCAATCCTCAGGCCAAAGTTCAAAGAAATCAAGGGTTATGCAGCCAGCTCAGACTCAAGACAACACAGCTGCTGTGCCCAGCTGCTTTCCAATCCTTTTCCTGAATATATGTATATATCTTTATTTTTAAACTCTTAGAATTAAGAAAATTATAGTAAGAATATTGGCCCCAATTCTCCATTTTTAGCATAAAGAACTCACAGCCTGGGCTTTTGCCAAATGTTGTTGGATTAATTTTGGCAGATCTGACATGGCCCTGTCGACAATTTCCCTCAGCTGGAGGGGAAGCAAAGCTAAATCTCTTCAGAGGCCATTTTGTGCAGTCTGTGCCTGCAGCAGCAGGGAGGGAAGAGGCTTCCTAGGCAGAGTTCATTGTCCAGGCCGGCAGAGGTAGCAGGAGAGCAAATGGGGTAGGTGAGTGGGCAGAGATGCCTGGCCTGGAGAAGTTTCTCTGGAGAACAATGCGGGCATCTCAGGGATCTGCATCATTGCCACAAGAAGGTAAGGCCCAGGTGGCTGTGACTTTCTAGCATAGAATATTTACCCATTATCTTAGAAAATGGGAGGCAACATACACTTGAGGCAGGGACAACAGTCATAGTTGAGTTTCAGAAAGGTCTTGTGGAGAGGTCCCTTTCTCCTTGCAGTAAGGCTATTTTGTCTATCATTCCTGAACAATGCTGTCATCCCATATTTGTGGCAATAAATATTTTATTATCCCACATCATCATTTCATCATCTCTATGATGCTTGCTATTAAATCCAGAGACAGTAATTACTTGTTAAACTTTGGTTTTAAACTGTATTTTCACCCTCAATAGTATATATGCAATAATTGCTCAAAATATTTATTTTTTAACCTATGGGAATTGCTGCTAATAGTACTTACTAAGAAAGAAAAACGTCTCAACTGAGAATGTATTTATGAAGTGGGTATCCCTTTCATTCCAATTCCAAGCCTTTATTTTTTTCCCTAATATTCTGCTTACTTCTCTTTAAGTTGATTGAGCCACCTGTTCCCTCTCCCATTTTCAAAAACAAGTATCTCTTCCTTTCTTACTATCATTTCCCTTAATACATCTGTATCATCATCATCACCACCACCATCATTGTCAACATTAGTTGAGCACTTTTTATATTCCAGGTGTTGGCCTCGACTTTTACAGGTGTAATTTAGTTTTCACAAAAGTGATAGGAATTATTGTGATCCCTATTTGAGAGGTGTGGACCCTGGAACACAGAGAAGTGAAGTAATTCCCAAAAGCATGTGCTAGAATTGAGACTCAAACAATCTGACTGCAGAGGTAGTCTTCCAACCTCCAGGCTCCCCAGCATCTTCAAGCATGGTGGATAACACTACTGTTGAGTTTATTGAGGGTTTGGTTATTTTTTTTCTAGATGAGAAGTCTACATTTAATTTCAAGAAACACTATGAATAAAAAAGTGACAGTTATATTCAACTGTAAATCATCCTCAAGTTATTCTCCACGGCTTTTTTTCCCCTCATATAAAGGAAGGCCTACATGTTTCAAGGTAGTGCTGTTCTGCAGCATAAACAGTGTTTTTAAGTAAGTTACAACTGACTGCATTTCAAAATCAAATAGTTTAAGTTTTACATATTTATGGTTATACAAGTAACATTTTTATTTATATGTCTAGATTTAGATAGGTCAAATCACAGAAAGAACCCTCAAAAGTTTGGGACATATACTGCTTGGACTCTATCATCTATCTATCTATCTATCTATCTATCTATCTATCTATCTATCTATCTATCTATTATCTATCTATATCTACATTCTCTTTTCTTGATATAGAAAATAAGTAGTTTAACCTACTTATTAATATCTCCATTTTCATCCACACAGCTTTTAAGAAGAACATATATGATAATGTACCATAATAAAAATAATTACTAAATTAATTTCCTATTGAATTCTTTCTTTTCATGCTTACTCACAGTTTTCGAATTTGTTGTTCACAATTTTGACACATCATTATTAAGGAAACTTCTGAATGCTTTTGTAGAAAGCAGCAGGACTGGATTCCAAAGGAATATGAATAATACAGATGCCACTATTTGAATGTATATATTGTTCTTAGAGAATAAGTCACTTCTATGTCTGCTACCATACTGATGATCTTTAGGACATCAGATGGAAGAAAAGATCAGCATTTTCACATCATGCAGAGGAAATGGAATTGCTTGAGAGGATTAAGTACACTGAAGAATCAAGGTCACTTGAAGAGCCAAGCCAAACCCCGTTCCTCTTTATAGTCTTTCACTTCTGAGAACCTCAGACTTACGGTAAATGGTGCTGTCTACTTACTGTCACACAAATACTGAACAATTAACCCCACAAAAAACATTTTAGGGAAAGATGGGCTTAGTTTCAGCTCCGTGACCAATGAATATATGAATAAACAAGTTTCAGGAGCACCTGGTAGAGGTTAGTGCAGGACCAAGGTCATAAAACATTCCAGTGCTTAACCTAAGCAAATGACACAGACACAGAAGGTTTTCCAAAGACAGGAAGCTGCATTTCACCCTTGCATATTCGGAGAAAAGAAAATAAATACCTGTTGTTTCAAATAGTTGGGTAGTTTGCTGCAATGTTGATGGATCACCAAGGTCACACACAGTAGTAATGTGTTTCTTACAGTAGCAGGAAGACCCCATGAAGTGAGGTCCCATAGCCTGCCAAGAAATAAGGGCTTTAAGACCACTGAAAAAATAGAAATATATAGGAGAGGGTTCTGAGGTTCCAATCACAAATCCAACCTTCATTTTTGCTAATGATCCTTTTAATTCTTTGGATTTAAGACCCCCAAAATGAGTTTTGAAACTAGAGGTCTACTATACCTTTGGTATTGTAAAGAGAGGAATAAAATATATTAACTCCCAACTCGGGTTAGGGATTTTATATTTGTTATCCCAGTATATCTAACACTGACCATTTAAAAGTATTTTATATCCCTTAACTTAGAAGAGGAGAGTCAAATAAGTTAAAACTTTATTGAAAATTACCCAGATTGTGTAGAAGAGCCAAGGTTTGACTCCATGTCTATGAGTTTTTGGGCCTATTTTCTTTGTTGCCTTCTTGGGATAAAAGGATATTTGCCTGCAGGATTTAAAGGAAATGATGGAAGTTTCACTGTGGTCCCCTACACTGTGACCTAATAATTTTGAGGGCATTAATTGAGATGCCCTCCTTTAAGCTCAGCAGTATAGAACGCCTCTTCTCATGCAAGTTCCTTTCATAGATAAGCACACAGTGGTTGCTTGTTGAAGATGAACCTACCAGCACAAGATTTAGCACATTCGAACTAAAGAGAGAAGGGGTGTTCTTGTGCCTAAATTAGGGCTCTCAATCTGGTGCTTGATTTATAGGGGCTTTCCTCCTTGCTGGTGGATTTGTTCCTGATCCTACCTGCCACCTTTGTAGCAGCACAGAATTTGGGTCTGGATGATATACTTCTCATCTTTGGATTACAGTTCACTCAAAGGTCTTCTAAATAGATGATTTATATGATCTCTTCTTAAATATTTTGAGATGAGACAATGTCATAACTGTCATAGAAGGAGTTTCTGACATATAATTTTTAGGAAAAGTCTTTCATCCAAAGAACTAATATCACACAATGTGAAACTTCATCAGATAGCCCCATAGCATTTCCGGCCTTTCTGACTTATAGATCACACACTATAGTTTATGTGAGTATGATTGAATCAGTCTAGAAAAGTGAACTCAAATCCTTCCAAGGTCTTTGTTGACTGATGTCTTTAGTTAATGGCTAAGTGCCCGCTAGTAAGGCAGACTCAGCCTACTCAGCAAAGATTATATAGATGTGTTTTTTTGGTAGTTGTGGGTAAAGTTTAGACTTTCAACCACTGTATGGGTTTCCTGGGGGTGGGGAGAGAAGAAACAAACTGGACATTCTGGCAATTCATTTTTGCTATGGTATCTCATGTGCCAGACCCATGGCGTTCCTCACACAGCTGATTTTCAGCAAGATGCTCACTAACCTTCAGTGGGGAAGGCTATTTTAAAAATTCACTATAGGTCATCCACATACAAAAGAATGACGTTAGACCTTCTCTCACTATACAGAAAGATTAACCCAAAGTAGGTTGCTGACCTAAATGTAAGAACTAAAACCAAAAAACTCTGAGAAAAAACAGAAAAAATTTAATTCCCTTGGGTTATGAAAGCCTTTTTTAGACACAACACCAAAGTGAAAGCAAAAAGAAAAACAAATAAATTGGACCTTGTCAACAGTCCATGTTTCAATGGAGATCTAAGAAAATAAAAAGATATCCCACAGAATGGAAGAAAATATTGCAATTCATATTTCTTATAAGGAACTTATAACAACAATATATAAAGAACTTTAACTGCATAATAGTGAAAGAAACAATTAGCTAGAAAATGGGCAAAGGATAAAAATAGACATTTCTCCAATGATGATAAACAAATGAACAAGAAGCATGTGTAAGTATGCTTAATATCATTAGCTGTGGGGGAAATGAAAACTAAAACCACAGAGATATCATTTCTTTATGGTTTTGTTCAAAATGGTCATCTTTCAAAAGAGATATATACCAATAAGTGTTGGCTAAGATATAAAGAAATTGGAACTCTTGTACTTTGTCATGGGAATATAAATGGGAATATACAGCTGCTTTGGAAAATAGTCTGAGAGTTCCTTAAAAGTTAAGCATAGGGCCTCCCTGGTGGCATAGTGGGTTAAGCAACACACTGTGAAGCAAACCTCAGTCACTGCAGCATGAGTTAGATCACTGCTGCCAGCCAGGGAGGGGACCCACATGGTGTGGCAGACCTCTCCTGCTGTGCCCACTGCTCCCCTCAGCAGTGTACCTCCATTGATCTGCCTGTTCTGCTCCCTGCTTTGTCTGTGGTGAATCCTCTCACCCCCAGCCCCCACACCTCTGGCCTGTACCCCAGTGCTTGTATGCATAAATAAATAAATCTTTATATAAAAAAAGTTAAGCATAAAGTTGCTTTATAGCCCAGCAATTCTACTACTAAATGTCTTCATTTTTCAAGAGAAATGAGAAAATATATGCATGGAAAAGTTTATACACAAATGCTTGTAACAACATTATTCACAATAGCCAATATGCAGAATAAAAGAAATATCTGTGAATGGATAAACAAAATATGGTATATCCATGCAATGGAATATTATACAACAACAAAAAGAGATGAAGCACTGATATAAGCTATAATATGTAGAGAGCTTGCAAACATTATGCTAAATGAAAGAAGTCAGTCAAAAGAAATCACATATTACATGACTCCATTTACATGAAATTCCCAGTAATGGCAAATGTGCAGAGACAGAAAGTTGATTTGGGCTGTAGTGGGAGTGGGAGAGAAACGGAGAGTGAATGCTAATGAATTTCATTTGGGGATGATGGAAATTAGTTGTAAAACTAATTGTACTGATTGTAGCACAATTCTCTGAATAAACTAAAAACCACTCAACTGTAGATCTGAAATGTATAAGTAGTATGGTATATGATCATTTATCAATAAAGCTGTTAGATATTTTTAAAAATGAATCTTGCTCTAGACCTTGGGTATCAGCCCTTATTGCTCCTTAAAGTCACCTCAAAGTGGGCAGACTTCTCAGATCCCTCTGAGGGCAAAAGAACAGCATTTTGGAAGATTATGAATACTTTTTTGGTAAAGAAAAAAAACTGAAGGTGGTTTGGCATTTTTGATACTTTGAAAATATTCTTTAGTGGCCCATTACAGCAATTTTTTTATTCATAGATGGGGTATAGAATTGGCCATTTAGTTGCTTAGGGATTTGCTCCAAATTTCTGAAAGTATATTTAAGGTAAAACCACATCCATTCACCCATGCGCACATAAACACATTGTCTCTCTGTTCTCTTCCTTTGGTGTGAAATAATGCATACATCATAAAAGCATATATTCCTTGCAATCACAAAGAAGTTGTTATCAGTGTCAGTGCACACAACAAGCTGGTCCTTTTTTTGTTGTGTGAAAATTGACCTCTCACAGTCCTGGGTGACTTGTACTCTAAGTGGAAGAGAAGCTCATGTGGCTAGAACAAACCAGCTATTGGTGAAGAAGTCTCTTCTCTACTTTGTCAAGATGCTGTAACTGTAGCTTCTCTGGAAAAATAAAAATGTCACACTAAATGATAATCCAAAGCCTAAAATGTCTTCTGTATTGTATTGTCATATTAATTATGTGACACTGAGGATGATGTTGGAAAGACTAAAAATATTCACTGGTAAATATGAGTAACTAACTTATATCCTTAAGAGTGGGGTTGAGGTAGGACAAAGAAGCATAGAAGTAGAAAAATGTAGACAATTAAAGACGCAGATCATCAAAAATAACTCAAAAATATAATTTGGTCATCATTTTGATCTCCTCAGTATATTCAAAAGATATAGAAGTAGCAAAAGTGACCAAATTAAGATTATGTTTTTTTTTTTTTTTCCCAGCTGGTAGATATACTGGCAAGAAATGTATCACTAAAAGGTAGAACCAACTACATAACTGGTTGGGTTATGTCATTGGTTATGATTCCGAATTTTCAGATAGTGGCAGAAAAGACCTAAGCCAAGCACAGAGCCCAGTGGAGTGTGGGGCCCTGGGTAGCTATGCAGTTTGCAGTCATGGAGGAAGCTCATCTAGCAGGTAAGAGAAATGGAGGCAAAGATCCAATTCACTCATACACTGGTCTGCTTTCTTCCAGCTAGTTTAACTCCCATCAGAAGGCATACCTTTCCAGGTTCCATAGCTTAGGAATAACCTCTAAGGTCATAGTTGAATTCACAGAGTCAGAAAGAAATCCCAGTTATCCTGACAACCACATATTTTTCTCATACAACATGATGCTGGTCTCCAGCTTAAATATAAATAATCCAGAAATAGTAACTACTCAAAAAATTGAAGGATAAGGGGTTAGGAGAGAACTTTACCTGACTGGAACTTCCTTCTTGATTATTCCACTTCAAGAACAAAAGGCAGTTTTAAAAATCTAGTTTCAGATTTCCTTTCTGACTCCATACCTCTCAAGTGTTGGGAAAAGACATCCTGTGACAGCTTCAAACACTGAGGCAAATTACCTCTGCCTCGAGCTCACTGGGCCCCTTGGAGTTAACGATCATAGACCAAGGTGATTATTAGTGGATGGTTATGAGGCAACACGTTAGTAAACTAATCAGTGTTGCTGTACAAATATTTAAAATAATTCTGAGATAATTTGAACTTTAACTCTGAGCTAGCCAAATGCAGTTGTAATCTGAATCCAAGAGTCTAATAAGTTACTGCCTTTTGGATGTCCTTCAACATGAGAGACATTTTTAGAAAGATTAGCACTTGAGCGGAAACAAAGACTGACATTTTCAACATAAATATAAGACCTGGACTCTTTAAAATAAAGCAAAATGCATGTATCTTCCTCAATCAGGTATGTGTATACATTTAGAACATCAAAATATCTGGTGCAAGGACACCTTCATTGAAAGATACTTTACAAATCGAGTATAAATGAAACTTTCAAATCTTATGAAAAACACACCAGTGAGGTGATGAAAGAGTTCAAGGGAAGCTGGAGATATATGAAGCAATGAAAGAGAGAGCGAGGCAAAAGACAGCACCAAATCCTTTGAGAATACAGGTTTGAGGGCCAGACACATCTCCAGCTTCATCTACACTTCATTTTGATGAACCTTGACTATTCATCTGCAAAGTGGGGTTGATACTAAAATGAAACAGCTACATCAGATATTTTTTAAATAGCTCTCTGATCTCTGAACTCTCAATTCATATACTTTTAATTACACTTGAGTTGTCCCTCAGAATTTTTACTGGAGGATTGCATTCGTTTTGCATGTTCAATACTTTCTATAACTTTATGGTCTGTAGGTAACAAAAAGGAAAAACAAAATATTCTCTGGCTTGAATAAATTCTGGCATAATTATAGGTCTGGCGTTTGGAAAATGAGAGCTGGATGAAAATGGTGCAGAGACATGAGTAACCCAAAGTGTCTGAGGCTACAGCACTTACATCTCATTAACTGCCAATTACTGTATTCATAATTTAACACAAAAAGGAAAAACACAAATGGGGTTTAAAAAAAATCCCTTTTATCTAGACTTCAGTTTATACTTGGCCTCTGCAGACAGGATTAATGCAATAGGTTGAGAAAGGGAGTACTTAGATTGAGCAATAAAAACACTTTTTGATAACATGTGAGGTTATAAAAATGGCTGGGCTGAATCTATTAGCCAAAGATAAATAATACCCTGCAGGAGGAAAAGACACAGCTTTTTCTGGATCATAAGGTCTGGTATAAAGGCCTTGCTGTCACTGAAAATGTAAAAATATCTACTTAAAGAGACGTTTACTTAACATTTTTTCTATCTGAAATCTTTCTCTCCTGACAAGGCATGTTCTAGACTTTAATCAAAATGTTAGAAGAAAAAAAAGTTCTTCGTTATTTATTTTTATTATTTCATTATTAATCTTAATATTTCTATTATTATTGCTATTTTATCTTTACCACTACTAGTGGTAATCCTATTAATGCTGCATCCATATCTGCACATCTAAATAGCACAAGAAATTCTAGTGAATAACGTTTTATTATTTAAACCCTTGAGTCTCTGGCTGACTCTGGTGAGTCTTTTATCTCTGTCTCAATGTGGTCCAGAACAGTAGCTTCAATAGCACTTGGAAGTTTATTGCAAAATGCAAATTCCTGGGCTTTGTCCCAGACCTATGGAATCTGAAGCTCTGGCTAGGGGGACAGGATATTTATCTTAGCAAACTCACCCAAAGATTCAGGTGCTCTTATTTGCTAAGTTCTACTGAAGAGAAAGTGACTCAGGTGCCAAAAAACAGAGGAAGGAGGGATGGGAGAAAATTGAGGATGAACACCTGGAGTCACCACCTGTACTGTTGACCTTGTCAGCTGCAAGGCAGACTGCCAATGCCAAAGAGAAGAAAGCAAAGTCTGGGGCAGGTTTTCATGAAAGACAACTCTTCTTTCCTGCCCCAGAATGTGACTGTGAAGGATCCTGCCATCAGCTCTAGGATACCATATTTCAACACGAGTTTAATTTGTAAGTTTTTGTGGCATCCTTGTTAGGTCTTACACTACAACAGAAAGGCAATTTGGGATAGTGTCAATATTTATGTCCCTAGAATAGTTTATACCTGTAAGACTATAAATTTGTGCAAATTATAATTCCCAAAAGCTATACATAAAATTAAGATCATGAGATATGATCATTAATATACAGATCTGCTCCACTAAACAATCAGGAGAGACATAATAATCATGCAGTTAAAAACACCACCACCACAAATTGTAGTCAGGTTTAGATTAATTTCCTGGTAAATGGGGGAAATAATGAGGTGCTCTCACTCTTACGAATGACAACTTGTAGATGAAAGAATAAGGTTGTGCAAACACTGAACTGATTAAGTTAACATTTATCCTAGGTTTATGGGAATAGCCAGGGCACTGAGACCAAACGTAGAGCTTAATCCATGATATTAGCACATCCAAAGAAAGAAAGGTTTAACTCTTGGAGCATGAACACTTTAGATAAATTGAGCTCAGAGAAAACAAACTTTGGTAGTGGGTATCAGGCACTGTCTGCAGGAAGGAGACATAGAATCCAAGCTCTAAGAAGAGTTCTAAAAAATGTGTTCCCTAGTGTTGGCATAGATACTTCCTTAGGCCTCACCATGCCCTGGAGAAACATCTCCTAAGACTATCCAGCTCCCTGTTGAGTCTATGTACATCATCAACTTTCTGCTTATGAATGCAACACTATCTCTTCCTCCCAGACAAATTTGCAGGAAACACTCAGATATATCAAGAGCCATTTCCTTGCTAGGAAGTATCACCCCATGTTTTAATACAAGTTTCCTTTTCATGAGTATCTTCAAAGGTCATATATGTGATACTAAATCCACCAACTGAAACGGAACTTTCCTTCTGACCTGAAATGCAATTAAGCCGGTGTGGCATTTTTAGAAAGTTAATTTCAAATATATTCTGACTTATAAAAGAATAAAGCAATTTGCTAATGTTAGTACTTTGAACATTAGAAACAAATTGTGCGCAACATACCTCATTGCTGTGTCAACTTGTCCATGTAGGTCTGCAGTAAGAGGGCGCAGTAAGAGGGTGATAACTGTTGGGTGGGATAATTTCAACAGCATTTCGCTCCATGAGTTTACAGGCTGTTTCTCTATCTGTAAGTCTAACATGGCATAGGAGGATCTCTGCAAGGATTTATCATTTGATCCTCATTACTTTTCCTTGGGATTGCCTTTCATTCATTAGCTAAATGTATCAAAGATCCCTGAAAGAATTGTAATTCTCATTTTTGTGAAACTTACTAGTGATGCACAATTATTCTATAATTGGCTCTCATAAGGGAATTCCTGGATAATAATACAGCAAAATATTTGACCCATAAGCAAGCGATATCTGTCACTACGGCCCATCTTTAAAGTTATGTTCTTTATTTTTAACATGATAAAAATGTCATCTTTAACAAAATACAAATAAGGATAAATCTTAGGAATATTAAAAATGGTCACAGTATTATTCTATTAGATTGAACTATATGAATTTGCTAATACTATATTTTTGATGATTGATATATATATATGTGTGTGTGTGTGATCACTAGGATAGAAACATCAAGTATCAGCAATTTTATCTAATATATTTCACCCATGAAAGGTTCATCATCCTATTTTCTCTTATAGAGCAGAAACATGTCTATCAATTTACCAATGACAAGGAAGTTACACTAAAACAAATTGGTCTTATTTTTCCTTCAATTATTCAAACATAGCACATCTGAGAAACGAATGACATTCGTTTTATGATTTGCTGTCATTTGGCTTCCCTTCCTGCATCAAGCTGAATGAAACAATATTGTATCATTCTGCTGTTGTGATCACACCAGATTTCAACATATGCTTAGTATTTGGCTGTATGTGCCACCGTGTCACCAGGTTCACACTTAGATCCAAATGTGAGTGTGCATCACGTGCAAGCATGTATATGAGCTTGTATGTGATCACATTTGGACATTTGTTTCCTGCTAACAAAAACCCAAGCATATGTTTGAGACCAAGCTTTCCTTCCCTCTCATTTTCTGAAACTATATTCATTAAGAAATACAAAATCGGAATTAGAAATTAGAAGTGGTGGGTATTTGTAAACAATGACTGTGGTTATGGTAAAGACCTTTAAGATCAAGTAAAATGTGTCTTCTGGAATCATAATTGAACCTACAAAACACATTTTCATTTACTTTATAGCACAGTCAAATCACTGCAGAAGAAAACCTTTTCCATAAAGAAAATAAAGATGGTGAAATAACACAGCTTATTTGAACATCAAACTATCCTCTATAAAAATGTCAGCCTAACTGGATTACTTCCATCAATGCTGCAAAAATAGAAGCAATAAATGAGAACTTTGATGCTGGCAGATGAAAATAATTTTGGAGGTATTTTATTCATATGCTTTATGAGGTTAATAAAACTCTTGATGTAATTGTGGTTTGACATTATCTTTTTTTTATTTATAGTCTTCCCAAGGAAGTGGTGTAAATTGCATTCTTTAAAACGTCACTGAACATGTTTTAAGTACCCAAAATGTCATAAGGAGTGAAATATGATTACTCAAAACATGAATAAGATTCTAGCTACACATTGAAGACTCACGAATCCAGATGGATGAAGACCCAACTCTAAGCTAAATTAGTCCAAACTGAATACATTCTGTAGGAATTCAGCTTTGGATGATGTGAGAGGTAGTTGAGTATTTTATTTACTTATTTATTTTTTGTTTTGTTTCAAATCAAGTGTGATTGCAGAAATAAATTCATATTATTCTTAGAAATATAAAATATAATCCTTTGTGATATGACTTCTGGGGATATCTATACAAATACAAGTATAACTTTGACATGTGTGAGTGTTAGCTGTGTGGTCCTGAGTCACAACCTAACCTTGACTCATGAGTTTTTTTAGCTGGGCAATGAGGATAATATTATCTTGCGTGTGATACAAGGTCACCATAAACAAATGAAATAAAAAAATCCACAAAAGCAGCTATGCACAGTGCCTGATAGAGTAATTTTTGATAAATATTAGAATATCTATAAAGAGGTAATCAGCATGCATTTAAAACAAGAGATTCTGAATACCACACTAATGATAACAGAGAGGTAGTTGGGGATATGTGGTACCCAAGCAGCTGCAACTGCACATCAATTAAAAAAACATGTTCTTAGTTTTATGGATTAAAAAGCAATCCATGGAAACATGTGTAGACATTCTTGCATTCAAGTCTCAATTTGTTTGACTTGTCCACTGTTATTCATTTGGAACACAATGTTTAGCAGACCTTTGATGAGATGGGGTAAATATCAATTTCTAAATACTATTTTCTCCTGGGCCTCCCTGGTGGCGCAGTGGGTTAAGCAATGCACTATGAAGCAGACCGCAGTCACTGCAGCACGAGTTCGATCCCTGCTGCCGGGCGGGGGACCCACATGGTGCAGCGACCTCTCCTGCTGTGCCCGCTGCTCCCCTCAGCAGTGTACTTCCATTGATCTGCCTGTTCTGCTCCCCGCTTTCTGTGGTGAATCCTCTCACCCCCCCATATCTCTGGCCTGTACCCCGGCGCTTGTATGCATAAATAAATAAATCTTTAAAAAAAAATACTATTTTCTCCATAGGCTACTAAAGTTGATTGCATTTTGATGAATGCATTTTAAATGGAAGAGCTTAAAATTGAATATCTGCTCATCACCAGAATATATGACCAACATTATGGAAAATTCCTATGGATTTTTGATAAGCTAAAAGAAAAATTTAGGCAACAAGAAGAAGGAAAACAATTAGACAAGTGTCATTAAGCCTGAGGAGCTCCCTACTGAAAAAATATGGTTTGGGATTGGAGGAGTGTGATCCAAATTCAAAATCCAGAGAAAATGGAAAGAAACAAGTGTATCTTAGTGTTGGAAGTGAGATTGTAAGCCAAATTTGTCTACCTTCAACTGCACACATTACTACATAGGTAGTTTAGTACAAGCAACACAGTAATCCAAAAGCAGAAGTGAGTTCAATTCTTTGGAATAAAGAATAAAGGGCAGGCGCAGAAGGTCATGTTTCCATGAACTTTATCTTTTGCATATACAAAACATAAATTAAAGTTGGGGAAGTTGGTATCAGGGATCCTTATAAACACACTTGTGCCAATACAAAGTCACATTAAACACAAGTAAAAGTCAATCTCTATTTCAGCACTTATAAAAAGCCTTCCAGTGAAAAGTTTCCTCAGTCACTATATTTATACAGTGGCAGGAATGATTTAATGATTTTTAATCTAAGTGAATGATTAAAAAATAATTTAATGGCCAAAATGGCAAATTCAATAACAAAAGTGAAAGTCGTTTAAATACTGTTCGGAGCTGTAGAGTCTTATTCATTAATTCTCAAAAGAATAAAAAAGTCTTGGCCTGAATGATCTATATTGTTTATAAAGCCACTCTTATTTAATAAGAGTACCCTTCATTTTGTGTTTCTGCAGTGAATTGTTGTCTCACCATCAATGAGAGGTGAACTTTGTTTGCTCAGGCTAAATGGTGTGGGAGTGCTGAATTGGCAACACTCTCTATTCTCATCTTCCTCTTGGCCATTGACAAGAGTGGTGGCTGGGGTTAGCAGTTCAGTCTGTTGCTGTGAAGCTGGATTTTTCTTCTGTGACGTTAATTGAAACTGCAATATTGGCCTCATTATCGTCTTGTAAAACTCATCTGAACTAACCAGTTCAGACAGCCATAGTTTTATGCTAAAATAAAAGGCATGATGACTCAAAGAATTATGGACTTAGAGCTCAAGTCATTTTCTAAATACCAAGAAATATAAGCTTAAAACATAGGACATAATTCATATTAATATGGCTATCAAATTATTCACCTACCTAGACTAAGTAGGGAGGTGTGAGCCAAAAGAGAGCTCTGAGATGTTTTAGTTAAGTAATCATAATGTCACTTATAATGATCATGTAAATCACATGGTCCAGAAGAAAGCCCTGGGCTCAAGTTTTTTCAAGTCCAATGACAGTGAACCATCATGCAATTAATTGGACTGCTCCAGATTCAATCTGATTATATTACTGATATTATAAAAATAATAATGAATAAAAGTGAAAAAAAGTATCATGTTGCATGCTGTCTGACTTCTTTGATAAAAATAAATAATTTTCAACAGGCACAATTTTGTCCTAAAGGGACATTTGGCAATATCTGGAGACATTTTTTGATGGTTGCAACTGGAGAGGGAAGGGGATGTGTTATGGCAATGGTGAACACTGCTAAGCACCCTAGAGTGAAAAGGACACAACAGAAACTTATTTAACACAAAATGTCAAAATGCCAGGATAGAGAAACACTGATCTAAATGGACATATTTAAATTCAGGGATCTTACATCTGATTAATTGAATAGCATCTGGTCACTGCTATAACTGAAGGGAAATACAACAGCATGCTGAAGAGTCCTTATTCTTATGAGTCCAATAGTTTAAAAGTTTCAAGGACATTTCTAAACACAATATATCATCTAGCAATGAGTTCAGGGATAGAATAGAAGCAGGAGAGGGAAATATTTTTACATATAAAATGCTCAAATGGGCCTCCCTGGTGGTGCAGTGGGTGAAGCAAAGCACCAAGAAGCAGACTGCAGCCACTGCAGCACGAGTTCAATCCTTACCGCAGGCCAGGGGGATGACCCACATGGCGCAGCAGACCTCTCTTGCCTCGGCCGCTGCTCCCCTCAGCAGTGTGTTTCAGTGGATCTGCCTGTTCTGCTCCCTGCTCTGTCTCTGGTGACTCCTCTCACCCCCCGCATCTCTGGCCTGTACCCCAGTTCTTGTATGCATAAATAAATAAATCTTTAAAAAAATAAAAAGATAAAAAAAATGCTCAATAATAATGATCCCACAAAGTAATTAGAAATTTTTTTTACAAAATGAAAGCTAGTGTCAATATAAATTACTGTCAAGCTTGTGTATATGCTAACTAGTTTGCTTGTTTAAAATGATAGTATTGTATTTAAGCAAAATATTTCTCTGATTAGAAACAAATGACCACTGCATGGTCTGATTTGCCTAAATATTAAAATATATTTTAATTTTAAAATATAATCTCATATTGGTCAAAAACAGATTAATGGAATAGAAAGTCTTCCAAACAGACTCCAGTTCATATGAAAAACTTAAAAACCAATATATGATCATAAATTAAGTATATATAGATGGATTACTCAGTAAAGATTATTTTGTGATCATTGTTTAGTTGTTTAGAAGTTTGGAAAAACTTAGTTGTAATCCTGACTTCTCTCCAAATATCAAGCTAAAAGTACAGAATGGACAAACGTATAACCAAAAAACATAACTAAGAGAAAATTAGGTGAATATATATCTTCTCTCTGAAAGTGGGACATTTTACACTTCTGCTTGCCAATATCCCCAATTATAAAAGTTTGACAAAAACTCAAAATCAAACCACAAATTTAGAAAAACATTCACAATACAAATATTAAAATGTTACTACTTTTTACTACATAGCATTCATATAAGATTTTTTGAAAGGATTATTATACCAATACTTATTTTGAAAGAAAAAATACTCCAATTAAAACATGAAAAATTATTTCATTTCATCAGAAATAAAAATTAAAATAAGATACCATCTACTTATCAATTTGCCAAAAATTGCTTACTTTAGGACACTTACAGAGGTTTTTTTTTATATATGATAAGTGGAATGTAAATTGTTACTACTCTTTTGGAAGATGTGCAAGGAAACATAGCTTTGGACCACCATTCTCACAAAAATTAAGAAGAAATAAAATCTCAAAATGTGGAAAAAAATAAACTTACACACAAAGCTGTTTATGGTAACAGCATCTCAAAAAAGAATTTCTTATATAGCTCTTTAGTGGTCAATATGTTAAGTAATAATGTGATGTATCCACTAATGTGGCAAATATTTTGTGACATTTTGAGAAAATAATTACAAAGAATGTTAACACAATGAGAATATGTTTTTGTTATTGTATGAGCTTAAAAAGTTTCTAGATGGTCTTTCAAAAGTTACGTTCATGTTCTAACTATGAGATACTGGAACATTGCCTTAAATGGCAAAAGATAAGCTTAAGTCAAAGACCTGCAAAGGAAGAACTTACCTGGATTATGCAGGTGGACCCTAAACACAGTCAGAAGACACAAAGAGAGCTTAAACCCAAACACCCAGAAGAGAAGAGGTGATGTGAAGATGGGAGCAAGAATTAGAACTTCTAGCCAACTAACACTGACAATCCCCAGAAACAAAGAACAAAATCTTTGTGGGAACTTCTTGAGGGAGTCCACCTTGATTTTGAATTTCTTGCCTCCAGAAATGAGATAAAAAAATTATGTTATTTTAGTAACCAAATTTATTGTATAGCTGCCCCAGAGAACTTATTCAGTAGGTTTATGTTTAATCTTTTAAGAAGCTGCTAAATGATTATCTAAAGTGGTTGTACCACCAGCAGTTTATGAGACTCATTTCCACCATTTGTTCACCAACTCTTCGTATAGTCAGTCATTTCATTTCAGCTATTCTGATAGGGATTTTAAATTTGCTTTTATATGATTTTAATCTGCATTTCCCTAATGACTAATGTCAAGCATCTTCTCATGTATTTATCATCTGTATATTGTTTCTGATATAGTGTCTGCTCATTCTTTTGCCTATTTTTATTTTAGATTACGTCTTATGCTAGAATTGAGCTTTGCGTATTCTTTATGTATTATCTGTGGCCTACCATGACCCAGTCATTCTATTCTTAAGTATTTATCATTAATGAAGACATATACTCATATAAAGATTTGCATATTAAAAAGATGTTTTATTTGTAAAGGTCAAAATTGAAAACAATATAAATGTTTGTCAACAGGTAAATGGACAAATAACTTGTGCTATCCATATAGTGGACTAGTATTTAGCTGAAAAAGTAATGACCTATTGGTGCATGCAACAACATGGGTTAATCTCAAATATTTATGTTGAGTGAAAGAAGCCAGACAGCAAACATAAGACATACTCTGAGTCTGAAACTTTAGAAAGGGTAATTTACAGTGACAGAAAGCAGATTAGTGGTTGCCTAGGATGGAGGGAGTGGGGAGAATGGGTAACGAGTGAACATGAGAAAACTTTGGGGGTGACAATTACATTCATTATTTTGACTATGGTGATAGTTTCCATGTATACATACATGTCAAAAGTTATCAAATTAAATACTTTGCATAGGTATAGCCCATTTTATGTCAATTATATCTCAATGAAATTTTTAAAAATGAGCTTAATATTTATATGCCTCAGTTCACTCATCTATAAAAAAGGAATAATAATAGATCTAGTCTGTTAAGGTTGTGCTGAGGATCAAACTGGGAGAATATTTGCCAAGCACTCTTCAGAGTGTGATACACAAAAATTCTAGCAATATTTTGGTAAAAAATTTAATAAAACTTTTCAGACTGGATGAGATCCCAATATGTTAAAAATATGTTTTAAAAAATTTCAAAACTATTTAAAAAACTATTTGAATTGTGGATTAGAGGTACTTTTGTTTTTCTATATTTCCTAGATTCTCTTCAGTGAGTATGTGTTATTTTTATCCAGCAAAAAACGTTAATAATAATAACAACAATAATCCTTTAACAAAACAAAGCTCTGCTAAACAAATCAAATGGTATGAGTCATACCTGTTTCTACATACTTTTATACGCTGGCACCCCTGCAACCTTCCAAATGGTGAGAGCAATAGTAGCAGGTAACTTCTGAGATCATAGAACAGACTTGGCTGGGCTCAAATTCAAAGGTGATTGCATGTAAGGGGAGGTTCTAGTTAGTTCTGAGTTGGATTCTAGTCTTCAATTAAGAAAGTCATAGCTGAAAGAGTTATAGCTGGGGAGTGAAGAGGAGTAGAAGATTTTAGGCAGTAACCTTACGAGGAAGCAACTGAGGACAGTCACACCTTTTGTGGTAGAAACCACCACCCCAAACCATTGCCAACAACCTCTCTTGTTTGAATGATTAAGTAGCATCTTACTAACAGTCCTTCCTCTTTCCAATCACAGTCCTTTCCATTTTGCAGTCAGGGACACACTCATTTGCCCCTAGGCTTTTTAAAATCCACAACTTCTCCTAACCATTTAGATAAGTTCTGCATTCTGAACACAGCCCACTCCATCCTGTGTGTTCCAGCTCCTGTCTATTTCTCTAGCCTTATCTTGTGCCACTCTTTTTCCCTCTCTCTATGCTCTTACCCCACTGGCTTTTCAGGACCTCCAAGTTTCTTTGGTCTTTCTCAATAATGTCATATCTTTCTTGCCTCAAGTCATTAAATCACTCCACATCCCCATTGGCCATTTCTAATTTGCCAATTTCCTTTTCCTTTAAGGCTCAGCTAAATAAGGGAATCTCCTCTGACACTTGTCTGCTATTCAACCCATAATACTTCCTACTAAAATTCAGTTCACTGGGCAATGGGTCTTCCTAGCTGGTGATCAGCCTGAGAGCAGAATTGTGTCTGTTCATCATAGCAATATCACCTAAACATAGCAGAGTTGTGGTTAGTTATTACTGGTGATAGGATAGGGCTGTTTCAGATTTCCTGATAAAAGTATCTTGGTAAAGGAGTAAGAACACTGAATCACTAGGCCACCCACCTGCCAGTGCCAGTCTTGCCAAGTCATTTTCTTCTGGTGTAATAATAAATATTTATCAAATGATCCTAAATGCTCTACTATGTCTCCTCTACATCTAAAACACACTTGGGTGAGCCTGAGGTCATGTCCCAGTGAGTAGAATGATTTCTTGAGCAAGTTAGTGCCCCCTAGTGTTTTGATTGCAACCAGCAAATAACTTTCTAGTACAGAAAACAAGGACAATATCACTAACAACTTGTTACTACTTAGAAGTCAAAATGATGGGTTTTAGGTAGATTATCATGAAATTTAGATATTAGATTATCATAAAATTTTGTTCTAGCTACAAATATTGTAACCCTTGGATCACATCGTTCTCCTGCAGACAGCAGTCAATAGGAAACCCTAAAAGAATGTATGACCTTAGTTTGGGTCACTAATTTGACTGTACACTGACTTAGAAAAGAGTGAACTGGGATTAAAAGTATGGAAAAGATATTTTTGGGGGCATCTCTGGACCAACCCAAAGACAGAAAGATCACCAGCAGCTTTTTTGATCAATTTCAGTTACATATGACTTCCCCCATTGTGTACCTTGAATTAGTTCAACTAAATGAAATACTTGAGGTCCTACTTGCTCTGGTCCCCCATGATATATGTGCAATTACAGGTACATCTCTAATAGTAAGGAGTAATAATACTTTCATAAGCAAATGGAAACATCAAATTCCCCCAATTCTACCCTGCTAACAATAGCAACGGGTACTGAAAGATAATTCAAGGAAAATGTTGCACAAATAAAGCAAAATATGCAGCCATGAAAATGCATCTTTATGAAGAGATAACCTATGTTTCTAAGAACAAAAAGTTGCAAATCCTCCTTCTTGATTCAGGTAACAGTAAGAAATCACTCCCAGTGTCTGTATGTCAAGTTTACTTTGACAAGGTCAATTCAATAGGAAGCTCAGGGTAAATAGAGAACTTATTTGGTATCATTTCTCAATATTTTCTGAAATGCTAAATGAACAACACATATTTATAAGTTCTACAATACAAACAAGGGAAACTAGACTAGAATAATTCTGAAATAATTCAGACCAAGAAAAATTTAAATAAATAAAACATTTTCCTCGGTCACCTAGACAAAAAACAAATTACATATCATTAAAAACAGTATACAAACAAAAAAAAAACCCACTGCTGCTTCAGGATATACTTTGATGTTCCCGGACAATTCAGTTTTGAAATTTTGTCTTTGAGTTTACCTAATCATGTAGCAGTCATATAATCTCCAATACTAAATTATTTCTCAAAGGAGGAAAATATGGAAGTCAGCCCTTAAGTTATATTCTCTACAAAATGCATTATATTAGAAGGAAAATAAGTAAAACCAAACATTTCCCTGAGTTTGGTATTATCAATGACCTTTATAAATGGCATTTTGGTAGAATGAGTGATTTGCTACATAACTCTGTTAGCTAATAAGCATGTCTAAAATGAAATGGCATTCACTGAAAGTCAACCCTAAAAGGCTCAAATAAATGTGCTTAAGAGCAAAGTATTGTCTATAACATTATTGGGAGATAATTCTCCTTGGGTCGTTAAAATTTCTGCATGTTCTTGAGCAGAGAGATTGACTGACTTTGTTCTAGACTAAATATTCAGCGATGTTGTATAGTGAACAACTAGGAAGACACAGTGCCTTACTGCATCCAAGATCAGGCATGCTTATATCCATTACAAAAAATTTGAGTTCCCTAAACTAAGGGTTTTTTCTATAACTGTAACTAACTGCAGCACAGGTGTCACCTGGATTCCTCTGTATCACCTTGTTAGTTTCAGGACTCAGAACAAGCATGAGAAAATTCTGTTATTCTAGCTACTGCTAACACTGTGAATATTAAACTCTTCTCATCTCTTACCTGAAAGCATCATGTTTTTTTGCCTTCATTATGATATGGTGGCAGGCTAAGATTATAGCTTGCCAGTAGGGTAAAAATCTCAGACCTTCCATGAACAAGACACAGTGCCCTCCCTGGTGGCTCAAGGGGTTAAGCACCACGCTATGAAGAATCCACAGCCACTGCAGCATGAGTTCGATCCTGGCTAAGAAGGGGGCCCACATGGCACAGCAGACCTCTCCTGACTTGTCCATTGCTCTTTTTAGCAGTATATTTCAGTTGATCTGCCTGTTCTCTTCCCCACTCTGTCTCTGGTGAATCCTCTTATCCCCACACCTCTGGCCTGTACCCCAGTTCTTGTTTGCATAAATAAATAAATAAATCTTTTTTTTTTTTAAAAAAGAATCAGACACATAGGAGATTTGCTCCATTTTGCTTTTGAAGGATTGACTCTAATGTCAAATTTTGTACTCTCTAATCAAAAGTTGGATAAATATTTGTATGTCTCTCAGCATAAAAGTCTTGGTTCCCAATACTCCAGATAATACTCTGTTATTGATACTGATACTAAGGAAATTTTTAAAAATTCCAAAGAAACATGTAGTTGAGAGAGAAATAAAATCAGTTCAAGAAATCCAACCTACTAGGTATTAAGAAATTGACACCTTTAATTCACAAAACAAGGATTTATTTCAAACTAATGGATACCAGAATCCCAGGATCCCCCAAATCAAATATCTTTCAAGTATCCTATGTCTTTACTATGGAAATGTGGAATAAGTAAGATGGATCTGTAACAGGAGCCCACCTTACCTAACAGTAACTGTATGCCATTGGATGTGCATAAGACACCAACATTTTTGAACCAACAATCTAGAATTATATTTCAACAACTATGAGTATGTACTCATAATGGTAATAGAAGATAATATTTGAAATCAATATAGTTTCAGAAAATTGGTTACATAATGTAATTACATAATTACATTTGGACGCACAATCATGAAATTCCAGATCAATTAACTTGAGGCATATGAAAAGTACATTAATGATATTACCTTGTATAAGAATATTTTTCTCCTCAAGTACTTTCATATGGGTTAAATACCTTTAAGGAGTAGATACAGAAAAGCAGAAAAAAGATGCAAGTTTAGAAGAGGCAAGGTACTTGAACACAAAACAGAGTCCATCACTAGGAAATCACATGAAATTGTAAAAAGTAGTCAGCAGAAATGTTCTCCAGACTTATATGTATATGTAGATTGCTGGTGAAATGAAGATGTCTTCATGGCCCACCAAGTGCCTCCCAAATTTCATCAGTGGCTGACTTTTGGAAACTGTACTCGTAGAATGAAGTGTTAATGAACAGTGAAAAGGATTAAAAAAGAGGAAATGAATAAAAATCTGTTAACCTCTTACTGGGGACCTAATTAGTGCAACGTGCTTTGTTTATAAGAGACAAATCCAGCTATTTAATGGGAAGTTCTTTTGCCTGACATAGGTCTTGTTCTTCAGAAGAGTGGTGCTTGCTTTAATTCTACAATATGTTCGCCAAGCAACCTTTTCAGCCCTCCAAGTGAACCATTCAGGCAAGAAGGGAAAAGTGGAGGTTTTCAAATTCTGGTATTTAGACTACTCAGATCAGAGTTACTGGATTGTGAAAGATTCCTAGACCCTACTCTCGACCTACTGGTGCCATTCTTAGGTGTATCCAGGAATTTGCATTCTCATAATCCTCTCCCTCTCCTCTCCCTTTCCCTCCATGTAGTGAATAATGGAATAAAGAGTTCACATTGGATATTAATTTGTTCTGAAATTGATGTTTATGAACATGAACTCAAGTTGACCAACAAGTCCTTTTATTTTAGAAAGCATATAACATTTTTTTGCATAAGTTAGATCTATTTATATTTGTGCATATTTATCCTTCATTGGTTCATTTTGTATGCCAAAACACATGCACAAACACACACGCACAAACACACACACGCACTTGCACATATACATGCATACATAATATTATAAATGATTGATATGATTAGATGCTGCCCCTAATTGAAGTGGTCTATTAATAAAGCACATTTTCCACAGCTACTTTAGAATATAGAACTTCTATATCTAATCTAGAATGGACTCATTAAATATATGTGATTTTGTGCTTAAGCAAGTAAATGTGAAGGGATGTTCCACTGATATAAGTAAGAAAGTACAGAATGTCATTGCCATGACATATTGCTCATATCTAGCCTCTGATTTTGCAACTCCATCCAAGAAACAATGCTTGTTTTTTGAGTCCTGACTTTAAAAAAAGGTGGAAGATAAAGAGCTTATGGGAAGACTTCCCATTACTATGTTGATAGGAGTTTTGCAAAGGAATTTAGCTCTCCCCCTTTGAAGCAAAGCTGTTCTCCTACCTCCTCCATCATTCTGTCATAATTAAACTAAAATCCTTAAGGTCTGGCTGGAAAATTCCATGAAAATTAAATCATCCACTGTTCACATACATGAATGGACAATAATGTGGGAAATTCACCTTGTTCTTGCTTACCTCTCAGTTGTATGTCATCTACCCAAGGGAAGACATTCCTTCCTTTGCCTGACAAGACTCCACACTTGGAACCTGTCTGGAAAACTGGTATGTATTCAACCTTCAAAGCCAGGCTCAAATGTATTCTCATCAGTAAAGCTCCTTCACCTCCATCACTGGAGACAGTTAACTGGGTCTTTCGCTATGTTTTCATTGCATCTGTTCTATATCTACAAACTTGGAGCCACTAGAGGGCAAGCACCATGGACTGACTCATAAAGACAGAGCTACGCTCAAAGTATTTATGTTGAATCAAATAACTGATTAATTATGATATTTTATATACAATATATCTAACTCGAGGGAGACAAAAAACATGGCTTCTCCTTAGGAAGCATTTCTAGATGCCAAGTTAATTCTGGAGGCTGGTGATACTAGTGATGGGCCCTCTTTTTTTTTTTTTTTTTTTTTTATAATGTATGAGCAATTGAGCCTCAGTGAAATTAACATATGCCCTGCAGGGAGATGACACCACATTAAAATAACATTGATCAGCTCTACTTCAAAAGGGAAAGTCATTTTAGCTTTGGGTCTTCTCCAACAGATGCCATTGAGGGTTTGTTACATGCCAGCATTTATTTGTTTACCTTGTAGCGCTTATCACCACTTGTGCCACTGGTTGTATTGGTTCTATCATCCAGTTTCACAAATGAGGAAACAAGGATATAGAGGAATGAAGTAATTTAACTTTAATCACAGAACCGGTTAAGTGGTAGATTCAAATTCAAGTTGCCTGGTCCAAAGTCCATGCCTTTTCAACAATATTGTCCTGCTCTCATATGACTATTTGAGGTAAAGTCCTTTTTCTAACTACCTCCTAAGCATTTGTCCTATTTTTTCCCTTTTCTTTCCAGATCTCATCCATATCAGCTAATAATATCCCAGAGCTTGCCATCACTGAAAGTGGATTTTACTTTTCCATTTTTGCTGTGGTCTCCTGAAACCCTGTTCTCTTTCGACAGGTTTCACATTTGTATGTTCACACACAGAAAGACACTCCACAAAGTATGGAATGAAAAAAAAAAGAAGTATTCATCTGGCCTCATCTAGTGTTAGTTTTTGAGTAATCTATATCTATGAGACTTGTAATAAGAAATTTCATTTGGGCTTAAGTTTTATTTACCAAGTTCTACTGAATTGCACCACCATTTGCAAAGTAGCCATTTAGTTTAAAATATGATGCTTTAAATGAAAATATCACTAATTTAAAAAATATAGTTTTTCTTACCAAATCTTATAAGGCAATGATTCTCCTACTTCAATACATATGCACACACACATACATACACCCACCCTTCCCATAATCAATCATCTGTGAAATGTAGATTAATTGGTCTATGTGCTAAGATTTTTGAATCAGTAAGTCTAGGATGAACTCTAGGAATCTGTACTTTAAGCAAGCTCAAAAGGTGATATTGATGTATGTATTTCATGATTCACATTGAGAATCGGCTTTACTGATTTGCACCTATTATGGCAACATGCTAAATTTTCTAGCATCTTCTTAGCTGACTTCTGGGATTACTTATAGTTTTTCTTATATTTACAACAAAGTTAACACTGAGAAATGACCAGTCATCCAAAAATATTTCTAGAAAGTCTATGTTGAACTAAGGATAGCAAATATCTAATTGAAGGGCTATACATCCCATCAATCATCTCCTATATATTCAGCTCATGACAATACATCATCTTTCGACCTACAAATCCATCACGCCAGGAGCTACAAGAGGAACTCAGAGACGCCACACTGAAGAGGATTCAAAACAAATATAAAAAACTTAGACCTGGATATGGGAGAGTTGCGCAGATACAGACATCGGAGGAAGCACTCCAGACTTGTTCCTGATACGCCAAAAGGAACACCCAAAGAGATGCTGCAATACAAGCAACACAGTGTCTCAACAAATACAACAAATCAGAAAACAGACATTAGGGAGAAGAAAAACTATAACTAACCAAGCAAGCCCACAGGGGAAAACTATACCACAAAACGAAAACCAAACACAAGATTCCAGTAACAATGACATGGAAAAAATAATCAGCCTATCTGAAAGAGAATGTAGAACCATCATGATGGAAACAATAAATGATTTGCTAAAAACAATTAATGATATGAAGAAGGAAAATGAGACATTAAAGAAAACAATGGAAGACATGCAGGAAGATAGGAAGAGTGGAGGAAACAAATGTATGAAATGGAAGAGCAAATGAGTTCTTTGAAGGAGGAAAATGAGGTATTAAGAAAAACAATAGAAGACATACAGGAAGATAGGAAAAGCAGGGGAAACAGAATAGACAAAATGGAAGAGTGAATTAGTTCTCTTGAAGACACAGAAACAAACAAACAAAAAAAACCCAAGACAGAAAAGGACAGAGAAATCCAGAGGAAAAAAAAGTGAGGATACGCTCTGAGAACTCTCAGACACCATCAAGAAAGGTAATGTAAGAGTTATAGGAGTACCAGAGGTTGAAAATGATAAGGTAAGTGGAAATATATTTAAGGAGATAATAAGGGAAAATTTCCCAAGCTTAAAAGATGAAATGAAGTTAGAAATATACGAAGCAAGACATACCCCAAACTTCTATGATAGAACTAGAAATACAGCTAGATGCATAATAGTAAAACTACCAAGAATACAAGATAAGGAAAAAATAATGAAGCTGGCAAGGGCAAAGAAACAGACAACATACAAAGAAAAAACCTATCAGGCTAACATTAGACCTCTCTGAAGACACACTATGGTCAAGGAGAGAATAGAAGGATATATTCAAGAAACTTCAAGACAACAAATGCCAACCACAAATTCTTTCTCCTGCAAAGTTATCCTTTCTATATGAAGAAAAATATGGATTTTTCTCAGACAAACAGAAACTCCAGCAATTCAGCACGATAAAACCTCCTCTCCAAAAAATTCTGCAACAAGTACTAAAGGAAAATGAAACCATCAGGAAAATGAAAAAGAGGAACAGTATAAGGGAGGAAAAAACAAAACAAAAAAAGACAAAATGATGAACACAGATGCCAACATAACAATTTTAACTCTAAATGTAAATGGACTAAACTAAGCAATAAAATGACACAGAGTAGCAGGCTGAGTTAAAAAACCCAATCCAACCTTCTGCTGTCTTCAGGAAACACATTTAAACACAAAAGATAGGCATAGACTGAAAATTAAAGGTTGAAAAACAGTCCTACAAGCTAACAGACCAAAAAAGAAAGCAGGAACAGCCATACCTATATCAGACAAGATAAACTTCAAAATAAAAAAAGGCTAAAAAAGACAAAGATGGACACTATATAATGGCAAGGGCACAATACATCAAGAAGACATAATATTCACCAACATATATGCTCCAAATGAAGGAGGACCAAAATATATCAGACAATTACTATCAGCCCTGAAATAAAACATTAAATAAAACAATTATATAGTAGGAGACTTCAACACCCCACTCTCAACCAATGGACAGATCAACAAGACAAGAAAATAAACAAAGAGGCCAGAGCCTTCAATAAAGACCTAGAAATCATGAATCTAACGGACATCTATAGAACTCTTCACCCAAAAAAGTCAGAGTACACTTTTTTCTCAAGTGCAAATGGATCATACTCCAGAATAAATCATATACTGAGCCACAAGACCAACATAAACAGATACAGTAAGATCAGAATCATCCCAACTATATCCACCAATCACAAAGGTACAAAATTAGAAGTAAATCACAAAAAGAAAACAAGAAACCCACCCACATCATGGAGATTGAATCCCACACTACTGGAAAAACAATGGATTATAGAGATGACAGAGGAAATTAAAAAATACTTTGAACTGAATGACAATGAGGACACCTCATTCCAAAATGTATGGGATGCAGCAAAAGCAGTTCTAAGAGGGAAGTTCATAGCAATCCAGGATCACATCAACAAACAAGAAAAAACTCAAAGAAACAATCTAATCTCGCATCTCAATGACCTAGAAAAAGAGCAACAAAAGGACCCAAAAACCAGCAGAAGAAATCATAAAAATTAAAGTAGATATAAATGAAATAGAAATAAATAAATCTAAAAGATCAATGAAACCAACTTTTGGTTCTTTGAAAAAATAAACAAAATTGATAAACCTCTAGCCAGACTAACACAGAATAAGTGAGAGAAAACACAAATAAACAGGATCACAAACAAAAGAGGAAAAATTACAACTGATGCAAAAGAGATTAAAAGAATAATCAGACAATATTATGAACAGCTATATGCTAACAAGCTTAACAATCTAGAAGAAATGGACCAGTTCCTTAGAATGATATACCCATCTGAAGTTAAACAAAGAAATAGAACACTGAAACAGACCAATCACAAGTACTGAAACTAAAGGAGTGATCAAAACATTCCCTAAAAATAAAATCCCAGGACCAGATGGCTTCACAAATGAATTCTACCACACATTCAGAAATGAGCTAGTACCTATCTTATACAAACTCTTTCAAAAAATTGAGAAAGCAGGAACACTACCAAATACGTTCTATGAAGCTAGCCAGCATCACACTAATACCAAAATAAAACAAAGACAGCACAAAAAAAGAGAACTACAGACCAATATCCCTAATGAACATCGATGCAAAAAACCTTAACAAAATTCTTACTAACAGAATCCAACAATGCATTAAAAGGATAATTCACCACGATCAAGTGGGATTTATCCCAGAAGCCCAAGAATGGTTCAATATACAGAAATCAATCAACGTCATCCAACATATCAACAAAAACCATATGATCATATCAATCGATGCAGAAAAGGCATTTGACAAAGTCCAACACCCATTCATGATAAAGGCTCTTGAAACCCTTGGAATAGAAGGATCATACTTCAATTTGGTAAAAGCTATATATGACAAACCCACAGTCAATATTATCCAATGGTGAAAAACTGAGAGCATTCCCCTTAAGATCAGGAACAAGAGAAGGATGCCCACTCTCTCCACTGCTATTCAACATTTAGTACTGGAAGTCCTAGCCAGAGCAATAAGACAGGAAAAGGACATACAGGGAATCCAAATAGGGAAAGAAGAAGTAAAACTATCATTATTTGCAGGTGATATGATAATATACTTGGAAAACCCTAAAAGCTCTACAGAAAATCTAATTAAAATAATCAACCAGTTTAGTAAAGTGGCAGGATACAAAATCAATGCACAAAAGCAGTAGCCTTCCTATACACAACCAATCCGAAGAAGAAGAAATCAAGAAAAATATACATTTTACAATTGAGACCAAGAAAATCAAATACCTGGGAATCAACCTAACAAAAGAAACAAAAGACCTATATAGAGAAAATTATAAAACACTGTTAAAAGGAATAGAAGAGGACACAAAGAAATGGAAAGATATTCCCTGTTCATGGATAGGAAGAATCAATACATTGTGAAAATGGCCATCCTACCAAAAGCAATTTACAGATTCAACACAATACCAATAAAATCTCAATGAATTTCTTTAAGGAAATAGACCAAATGTTGATGAAATTCATATGGAGACTCAAAAATCCCCATTAGCCAAAGCTCTATTTAAAAAAAAGGAGAATGGAGGTATCATGCTTCCAGACTTCAAACTCTACTACAAAGCAACAGTTATTAAAACAGCATGGTTCTGGAACAAAGACAGACACACAGACCAATGGAACCCTATAGAAAGCACAGAAGTAAAACCACTACTGATCGTTGACAACTGATCTTTGACAAAGGAGCAAAGAATCTGCAATGGAACAAAGAAAGCTTATTCAAAAAATGGTGCTGGTAAAACTGGTCTTCCATATGCAAAAAAATGAAACTGGACCACTACCTCACACCATGTACAGAAATCAACTCAAAATGGATAAAAGACCTAAATGTAAGACCAACACTATAAAATTTATAGAAGAAAACATAGGTAAAATGCTGCAAGTTTTACATCTCAATAACATTTTCGAGGTTGCATCCCCAAAAGCAATAAAAATGAGAGAGAATAAAACAAAAGACACCCTACTAACTGGGAAAAAATCTTTGCGCTCCACACAACAGACAAGGGTCTGATCACAAAGATATACAAGGAACTCATAAGACTCAAGAAAAATAAAGTAAAAAACACAATCAAAAAATGGGCAGAACTTAAAAGACACTTCTCCAAAGAGGACATACACATGGCTAATAGACACATGAGAAAATGCTCAACATCCCTCATAATCAGGGAAATGCAAAAAGACTACAATGAGGTATCACCTTACACAGGTAAGAATGGCACACATCAAAAAAAACCAACAACAACAAAGGCTGGTGAGGATGTGGAGAAAAAGGAACTCTACAACACTGCTGGTAGGAATGCAAATTGATTCAACCACTGTGGGAGGCTCCTCAGTCTATTAGAAATGGAACTACCATATGATCCGGCAATCCCACTCCTAGGGATCTACCCAAAAGACACAAAAACACTGATCCGAAAGAGCACCT
>JAGFMF010011681.1:8186564-8197404 GCA_019455555.1 Galemys pyrenaicus
AAGGGACTGAGGTGATGGTGCACGGGTGAAATGGTGGTGGGCACCCCCTGGGGACTACAAATGATGTCAAATATAACTAATAAAAAATAAATAAATAAATAAATAAATAAATAAATAAATAAATAAATAAATAAATAAATAAATAAAAAGAAAAAGAAAAAGGGCATTGAAGTCTGACACACCTGACCTTGAATCTCAGTTTCACCTCTTTCCAACTGTGTAACCATATGCAAATTACTTAACCTTCCTGAGAATGTTTCCTTATCTATAAAATGATGAACTTATTTACCTCATAGAGTTGTTCTGGAGGTGAAATTAATTAGTGGGTGTAGACATTGAAAACTTGCCTAGCATTTAATAGGTGCTCAGCAAATGGTAACTGCCTCTTCTTTTTTTCCTTTGTTTTACACTTGTAACTTGTAGAAACAAGGCGACTCTTCTCCTAATTACTTCTCCTTACCTGAATGTCTCCCAAGACTGACTACATTTGCAAAGTCCAATAAAAAAATGCAACCGAGGGACCACTTGTTCAAAAGTCAGTAGGAATTTCGAGGCGGAGAAAGCCAGAATGGTAAAATGAGAGTAGGGTATTTCTGAGTAGTGGGGTCCTGTGGGTCCTTTGAGGCCAGCCTAGACTGTAAGACTAACTGTGATGAACCTTCTAGAATCTTATCTTGGATCTTGATTAGAAGTGACGGGGTTCATGGTGAGTGTGGGAAGTAACAGCATTGGCTCAGGAGATTATTGGATTCAAATCCTGGTTCCACCATGATATGGCTATTCCTCTCAGTTTCCTCACTGCATGCATACTTTGTTTTCTGATTTTTTTTTTAATGACAAAAATGGGAGCTAAGGGAAGAAAGGGATGTATAAAAAGTCACCATTCTTTAAACTGATAAGAATTGTTACCTCTCTGACCTTCACTGAACTTGCTTTGAGGATATCATTATACTGATGGGTCATACTTTAAATAAGTTAGAGCCTCACATAAGTCTTAAGTTCCTTGAGAACCTAACAGTGAAGATTTGTAGAAGATTGTCTCCAAAGATAGCCACCATCTATTTTTCCCTTGTTTATATATATATAGCATTCTTCTCTACAAAAGGTAGGTTGTATTTCTCATCTGTTTTAAATCTAGGGAGCTTTGTAACTTGCCTTAACCAACAGAGTGGAAGAAGTGATGTGCTGGATCCTGGAACTTCTCTGTCCAAGCTCCTGTTTCTTTTCTCTTGGAAACCAGCTTACAAGTAAGAACAATGACTACCTTCAAACCACCACCCTGTGTGTCCAAAATAGCTATAGAGTGATGTCATAAGAAAAGCACCAGGTCACCCAATAATTGAGTAATCTTTGGGAGCTTCCCTACCCAGCCCAGTCACAGCTAAATAAGACTGAATGAGTGATCCTCAATGGATGCTAAACAGAATTGCCTGGTCAAATCCACCTGAAATCCTAGCCCAAGAAATTGTGATAAACTTTAAATCATTGTTATGTAGAGTCACTAAAGTTGCAGGATTGTTTGTTGTATGACAATGTATAATTGAAATAGCTGTTGAGGAGTGACCTGCAATAGAAGGTAAAACACTTAAGAGGTAAAGAAATTTGAGGAAAATAATCCTACCCTGCTACCAGTTTCACTTGGTTCCCATTGCCCCAACTTTGGGATTATTTTTAAAGGATCTTAATTATTATTTCCATAGGCAAATAAATTGCTTTCATGCATAATAGTTTGTTCAAATTACTAAAAAAAAAAATCTTTGTTTGATGCCATTCTTGGGATCAATCTCTACATGTAATTTGGTAAATCAAAGTATATGCACCTTTAAAGGTTATTTATATACACTGACAAATTATCCTTTTAAATAACTATATCCTTAGCAGTGAACAAGAGAGTAAATTCCCATATACCATATGGTAATGCTACATATATTACCGTTTCTTTTAATCATTTCACTTTCATACTAGGATGGATTCATAATATTCTTCTTTAATAAAGTTAAACATATTTTTCATTAAAATATAGTCCTTTGTAGTTATTTCCATTCTTTGTCTATTTAAG
Organism: Galemys pyrenaicus; assembly: GCA_019455555.1. NCBI lineage: Eukaryota > Metazoa > Chordata > Mammalia > Eulipotyphla > Talpidae > Galemys > Galemys pyrenaicus. The sequence continues at coordinate 8,188,624 of JAGFMF010011681.1, forward strand.
AAAATAAGTATTTTATTTTTTCCAATTTATTGTAAGAGCTCTTTATATATTAAGGATTACTTTCATCATCATTTAGAGGCAAGAAAAGTGTAGCAAAAACTCACCTGAGCAGCATAAGAATGAATTAATTTCAATATCTTACTAATAGAAAAATGACAACATAATTTGGTTGGGTTACACTACTATGAATTTGTAAAAAAACATTACATTTTTCTTTCCTAGGAAGGTGCTACACTTAATGTAATCCTTCTAATAATTGGGGGTCTTATGGTGAGTCAAAGTGATTATTATGAAATTTTCACTTGTGCAGAGAATAGGATTTAGATAGTGTGAGTCTAGCTCCAAAGGCCATCAGTTATTAGAACAAGGTGAGTAACTGAACCTCTTAATGCCTCAGATTCCTCATCCTTAGATCATAAATCATGAAAATGACCTTGATTTTACATGGCTACCATAAGGTACTGATCCATCATGGTTAAGCACACAGAATTTAGGAGACTGACTACCTGGAGTTCAATCTCCATGCTACTATTTTATCATTTATAGCTATGGCAGTTGGAGAAGTTTTTAATTTCTCTGGGTTTTTGTTTCCATATCTGTAAGATGAGGATAATAATAAAAATAGAATTGTTAATAAAACTTACCTATTTGAGTACTTACAAGGATCAAGTTAAAAGTATATATATGTGTCTATAGACACACACACACACAATTTGAAACAGTGCCTAGGAGGTAGCAAGTACTGTATTAACAAAAACAATCATTATAATTAAATAAAAGAGCTTATATGCTATGTGTTCTCTTAACCAGGGTCCACCCACATGTCTCTAACTGCTAGAGAGGCCACTGCAGTTTCTTGGGAGGAGGGTAGAGTTGGGCTCAATCTCTACTGACCCAGAATGTGCTCTGGAAATGAGTCTTTGAATAAGGCTCTGTTGTCAACTTGCTTTTTTTTTTTCAGTGATTCACCAGTTTCTACTAAATGTAGAGTGCAGGAAAACTAACCTGTGCTTTGTTAGCTGGATTATGACTGTCCAAGCTAAACTTGTGAGCTGATCACTTTGTTTTCACCTAGGAACTCACCTTTGGCAAACAGGCAAATTATAAAAGCATTGTACCAGGTGCTCGAAGATAGGTCTGTGCCAGGTTTCCTCCCACAAAGCAGAGCATTGCATTGGTTTTTAGATTCATTGTCTACAGTCAGGTTAACTAAATTCTATGTTCTCTGATTATGCTCTGAACCAGTTAACAGGGATTTTTTTTGTCTGAACACTTAATATGAATCATAACTAATACAGGAGATGATTAAAAGAAACTCTCCTCATTTTGATCATTTTATCAGATAAAACTCCCACTTTTGTCTCCATGATTTACACTGTGTAAAAGAAAATATACCCATATGGAATATGCTTGTGAATCAAAAACAAAGCCCATGCCCAAAATACAAATCAAAAACACTGCCTAGAACAACAGGCCTCAACTAATGAATTAAAATGATTGCTGGTTTCTTTAAAATATTAAGCCCATCAATGCTTGCCAAAAACCCCTTGGCTAGCTGAGGGATTCCAACTGCATTGTTCAGCTAGAGATTGAAATCCTTCCATTCATCATTGACATGTGAGAGACAAGACAAGGTTTTTGACAAAAAGGGGATGAGGCGCCAGATGGTTTCCATCTGTATCGCCATTGATTGTACAATGAAAACCCACCTTCCCTAATCAGAAGGCTATGCACTACATGGAAGATGAATAGCCAGTGTTTTTAAGGAAGCATAATCGCCCCTTCCCAACCATAGATGTATAAATATTAATGAACACAATCTGGTTCTAAGCAAATTTAGCATGAACTTTTAGCAACCCTCCCTTGACAACTTCCTCCCTTTTTAACTGAATTAAGCTTCTAAGTTCTGTGATTAAAAATAGCAAACTCTGCACTGAAGTTGGATCTGTGACTGAGGAAAACCTCTCCCTTTCAGCTAGTAACCAGTTAGCATAGTTCATATCATTGCACGCTTTTTATAACCAAAAAAGGGTTTAAATTTGAATGAATATTTAGCAAGTGTAACTAGTGAAACATAGAATCAACACAAAAATAAATGACAATTGATTATTACTCCTTCTTTTAGGTCATACTTATTTCAAAAAGGACTTGAGAAAATTTAGGGATTATTATACACATGAGACCAAGAGTTGTTCAACAACTTAGTTTCCACAATATTCTGTACTATATCATGTACTGACCCTAAAAAAGGATTCTCTCCCTTCCCCACCACCTCCTTCTCTCATTCTCTCCACACACAGACATAATTTTAACTTTCCTGTAAACTTTAACAGATAATATTAAAATAGTTGTTACTACTAATATACAAGAGACACTATTAGATGCCTTTCTGGAATGTCTGAACTGGCATCATTTGCTTTATAGTATCTTTAATCAAGATTCCCAGAGGCTTCCATCAAAAATATTACAAGGAGACTAAAATTTGAAAATATCTATTAATTCCTTCCTTTGCTTCTTTTTCTTTGAGTTCAAACAAGGAAGATTTCCAGACTTGCTCTAGTTTATGTCTTTAATCTGTTCAGGCTATTCATTTTCCAAGACACATAGTGCTTATTTTCACCACTGTTTTCCCTGTGGCTCAAGTGGTTAGGATCTTAAAGTAAAATATGTGAAATTAATCCAAAGATAATAAATATGAAAAATTAAATCCACATTCTCAGCTTCAGTCCCTCACATGACTGGAAAGAGTTAATCTCTTTTTCTCTCCCCTGCCCCCAATATGCAGCATTTCATTCTGTCAGCAAACAAATTTTTATGAATACCTATCCTATGTCTGGCAGTGACTTAGGTATGGCAGATCAACACAATGGATAATATTGCTAGTCTCAGCCATGATATTATTCCAGAGTTACCCTTCAGATATTATAAAGACTGTTCTTTGCCATACGATAGCAGCATCATGTACATGTGGGTATCTGCACATTTTGTGATTGAACCAGTCTCAGCCCCTCATTGCCTTTTAAGAATAAGCTCTCAGTAATATTAACTGCCAATGACATCAGCAATATTGGTGGTCATTTCAGGTTCAGCTTCTCTTAATCAGCTTTCTCTTACCTTTCCTAGGCCAACAGTAGCATGATCAGATGTCAGAATATCATCAGTAAAACTAGATTGAAGAGCGAGCTAAAGCTTCCAAGAAAAGGTTAGGAGTGTCACAGTACAATTTTAGTTTTGTTCAGGGCAAGAAGAATAGAGAGGGCTAACCCATGGCTAGTGCCAGATGGTGCAGTGTTAGCATATGAAAAAGAGGAAGCAAAAACAATTCTTTCTCCCTGTTGCTTTGTAATTTGAAAACGTCACTGATTTTTCTGACTGCAGAATTGAAGCTACCAGAGGGGGAAGGTGGAGAACAGGATGCTAAAGGTGGAGAGAGCCCAATTGCCCACTGGCCTATGGTGAATGATTGTGGGTGCTTTGTTGTAAGTATACTGTGGTAACATAATTCTGAGGATGTATAAACACCTATACCCCTATATCATATACAGTGTTGTAAACCAGTATCATGTCACTAAAAATAATGAAATTTTTTTAAAGGAAAAATGGTTTTGATTTGAATGAAGATAGAGAGAATCCCAACTGAATAGTCATAGTAGAGATAATATAAGCATGTTTCAAAACTAATCTGAGCAAATAAAAGTTGTTCTCTCAGATAAAATTGAAAGATCAAAATATAAACCACTATATTCTATAGAAAAACAAAATGCATGCTGCAGGGTTTGTGCGGGGGACCTGGATGACAGCAGTTTAGAAGAGAAAAACTGAATCAACAGAGAGATGTGGTAGCAAATATATATAAAAAAAATTACCATGGGATCCGAAAGAAAGGATAATGGAACATATTCTTTGTCTCTTTAACTTCCACTATCCATGGTTTTCTTGGTGGTGATGAAGACTTTATAACTACTGTCAAGTTTTATGAGAGGAAATCACTACAAATAAGAGAGAACTTTACTTGCTTTGTGATTGATGCAATATGAAATCTATTGGAAAGTCCTTAAAGAACTGATTGACTTTGGACATAAGTAAATTATGGAATGAAATATATAGGATCTATAAAAGCAGGCAAAAGAATGGAAAATGAAAGAGAGAAAGGAATGAAAGTATGAGGCATTGGCTCAGAAATTGATAAATGACCAACACAATAGAATAGGAAGACTAAAAGTAGTCATGCTAAATGAAAATTTCATTTAGTTAAGCCTTGACATTGAAAAGCAAAGGGGAAATCACAGGATACACAGACTATACTAGTGCCATTATCTCTGTCTCATGCCAATAAATAAAAATTCATTCCAGATGAATTGTAGACTTAAATAAAAAGAAAAAAATTAAACTATTGGAAAATATGTAGGAGGGAAGGATAGGGAAGAAAGGAATTCTTAAAATTAAAAAAAATATACTAGCCATAAAAGAAGAAATTAATAAATTTGATTACATTGAGAATTGAGAAATTTTGTGCATTAAAAAAATGCCATAAAGTGAAATGACAAGAGATAAATTGGGAGACCTTCACAACACCTAATATCTTTCTTTGTGTCTACACACACACACAGGGAAACACACACCCTATAACTATTATGAATCAAGAGAAAAATGGGGAAAGAAAATTAGGGGAAGAAATTAACAAAAAAGAAGCATTAATCATATATGAAACATATGGAAATATGTTCAACTTTATTAGAAATCAAGGCTTTTTTTAGATCACAAAAGAGTATTTTAGATGAGCAAAATTTAAAAGCCTGATGGAACCAATTGTTGTCAGGGATGTAGACCAAAAAAGGACTGTAACATACTGATGAAAGAAGCATCAACTGGTTCAACCATTTTGAAAAATAATTTTTATTACCTGATAAAGATTGAATTTATCCTCTGACTCACCAATTCCACCCTTAGAAAAACTCTTACTTGCATACAGTAAGAGACATATGCAAGAAAATTTGTAGTAGTATTATTTTAAGAGCATATCTTTGGAAATTTATAAATAAGAAATAACTGAAAAAGTTCATCCAGAGAATTAGAAATGGATTGTTCACATAACAGAATATAGAAAATGAATACAATGAATAAAATACAGAATATGAACAAATGCTAGCTTTATATATTGCATGGATAAGTCTTATAAATACAACTTTGAAAAGTAAGTTGTATGAAACGATATGAGGCATGCTATTATTTATAGTAGCACAAGCAAAATTTTAAAATATAAATTATTTAGGGAAATATACACATATACAAAAGATTTAAGGATAAATGTTAAAGTCATAATATAGTGTAACTTAGTGAAGGGGAGTAGGAGACAGGACCAAGGAGGAAGACTAAATACTAAAATTCAATTTTAGTATAATGTCCTACGTCCTAAATTGGTTGTTCATATTATGAGAGATTTGTTTTATTTTTTTAAGTTTGATAGCCTACATATATAACAGGTAAATGTATTTAAAAATAAAATAAAGGAATGAAAAGAAAAACAAAGTAAGGCAGATCTTCTTAATCCCATCAAGGCTGACTGTGTAGCACTGACAAGGATATAGATGTAAAGGAATATATTGTTTCTTTTTGTGGACCTCAACTCAATTACCAGTCAAGTTACAGCTTAAAATTGATTTCCTTCTGGAAATGGGTTGGTCTGTTCAACTTTCCTTGAATTCCATATGAATAAGACAAGATTACAGAGGAGCAATTTCCAATTTAGGATGGAAACCATCTCAATAATATTTGGTACCATTAACCAACAGATATAATATGTCCAACCCTTGGAACCATATTTTATGTGAAATTCTTGAGAAAGTACAATTCCAGGGTAAGTAAATGTAGAAACTGTAATACTGAAAATCATAGGATGTCTAACTGAAATTAAAATTATGATATTCTACTGAGAAAAGAGATTAGAATGTGATAACTGACTTCAAAGATTAAAAAGAAATGCTGTCAGACTTAAAAATTTTTAGCTTTATTCAGCTAAAGATTGGTCACCCACCACCAATGGATAGAAATATATTGAAGCTGCTTTAAACTTTGAAAATTAAAACATCACCTAGCAGGATGACTAACTCTGGAGCATAGCCTATTATAATCCACAAATTTCCTAGAGCTATTAAAGAATGTTATGCTTTAAAAAATAGGTTTAAAACCTCCACTTTCCTTATAATGGATTATATTTTATAATTCAGACCACAGTTTAGCATATTTTTGAGTCTAAAAAATTCTAATAATACTATATCATTTACCTTGAATTCAGTTATATCACAAATGACTTCTCAACAATAACTATCTAACTTGATAGAATTTCTTAATCTCTTTGACCCTTCATTTTCTCAGCTACACAATAAGGTTAATAACAGTACTCCTCTGTGGGAGGCTGATAATGGTTCCCCAAATAGAATATGTATGAATCCCTGGGACCTATGAATATGTTACCTTATAGGATAAAATGTCTCCACCAGTGTGATTAAATTCAGGATTTTATCCTGAATGATTCGGTGGAACCAGTACAATAAGAAAGTTCCTTATAAGAGGGATGCAGGAGGAATCAGAGGCAGAGGAGGTTTGCTGATGATAGAAGCAGAGAATGGAATGATGTGCTTTCAACGAGGAAAGAGCCATAAACCAAGGATACAAATGGTTACTAGAAGTTGAAAAAGGCAAGGAAATGGATTCTTTCCATAGAGTTTCTGAAAGAAATCAGGTATGCAGACCCCTTAACATTAGTTCTGTGAAACTATTTCTGAATTCTAATCTCCAGAACTATAAGATTATACATTTGTATCTTTTGAAGACACTAAGCTTAAAATAATCTATTACAGTAGCCATAGGAACTGAATACACCATGTTACGGGTTTTTGTGAGACCAAATGGGAAAAACCAACAAAAATTCCTATTACTATCATTCACCTAAATGACCCAAAATGAAGGCTCAGTATCACAATGAACTGTGTTAGTGTGTCTCCCAAAATTTTCCCTCCTAAGTAGTTTTTATACCTTTGTGTATATTAATGAGATGGGGGAAAGAATTCTGGAGTCAGGAGTTCACAGTTATCATCACTATGGGGGGAGGGGGTGACAGATGCTTGACTTCTCTAGGCTTCATTCTTCAGCTATAATTAGAGGCTAGAGCCATTCAGCTCTAAAATTCAATGATTATATGCTTTGGTAGTCTAATAAATACTTTCTGAGTCCACTCTTTCTCCTTCTCTTCTGGTTTAACCTCTAGCTAGTGTTAGAATTACCTAGTGCCAACTGCCCTAGGTTATCTTTGCTTTGGGCACTGATTAACCAGCAGGCCTAATTCCACATTTGAAAACAAAAAGGACGACCAAAAGAAGTTGAGAAATTCTTAGCTTAAATTTATTCTTAAAAAAAGGTAGTCAATGTTTTAAAAAATATACTTAGCAACAAATCCTCCCTTTAAGAATCCATATAAAGCTTCCCTGGGCCCCTCTGTTTTTAATTCACTGCTATCACTTTCAAGAACAGGGTTGGCTGGCCATCCTCACCCTGTGTGCAGGCTCTTATCCTGCAAAATGGAAGGATATTTGACACACTTTCCTAGTTGCTAAAGGTGTAGATAATAGGACATGGGGATCAAAAATGATAAAAAAAATAGAACAGACACCAACATGTTACTGACTGAGCACAACCTTCCTTTCCTACTTCTGCTGTGTCCAGCTCACCATGGAGAGAAAGTGTGCAAAATAGCTTCACCATCTATAAACTATTCTGAAAATGCAAAGCTTTCTTCTTTTTAGTTCTCTGTGGGCTTAGATGTCATTCTAGAACCATAGACAACCAGTGAACACACAGAGGAACAATTATTTCAACACAAGGAAATCCAGAAAACTTTACAAGGCAGTATAGTTCTTTTCCAGTTAGAGAAGTTGGGGAGGATGTTTTGGGGAGAAAGAATGATATGTGTAAAGGCAGAAAGGCATCTTCTAAAATTAGTGGCAAGTTAGTGTGTGTGGCATGTAGGAGAGGGACAGACAAAAGCAAGGGTTTGGTCATTGGGTTAGTTGGACATCAGGGGTTATGGTCAACCTGTGGGAACTTGGATTTTATTTCTCTTAGAATTTTTATCAAGTCACACTGCATTACATTATATAAATTTCAGGTGTGCATCATTATGAACCAACGTCTGTATATACAACCTACATTGGTAGAGGGTTCACCAATCAAAGAGACATCTGTCATCAGGAATGGGGCTTCTTTTAAATTTGTCTTTTTGGGAAATGAAAAATAGGAAACTGGTGAGATATCCATGAGGTTGCACTAGTTTATGCCTGGGACAGGGATTTTGGGATGCAGGTAATAGTTAGACTGTACAATCTCTTTTCGCAGGATTGGGGACACAAGGTCTATAATGACCTCAACTTTCCTAGCTTGAGTGGGTGCATGGTGACATCACTGGCTAAGTCCTTGAAAACAAGAAAGGAAGGAGAAGGAACAACACTTGGGATCACATATTCTAAACAGAACACTAGGTAAATGGAAGGCAAAAAGAAAATCAGAACACTAGAGAACAGAACTGCAAAGTGAACAGAACTGCAAAGTGGCAAAGCAAAGAGACAGCAAATGCATGAGCAGAGGGACCGAAGAGGTTTTCTTCTCAGAGGAAGAAAATGGAGAGTGAGGGCCTCCCTGGTGGCGCAGTGGGTTAAGCAACGCACTGTGAAGCAGACCGCAGCCACTGCAGCACGAGTTCGATCCCTGCTGCCGGCCAGGGGGGGA